>BQNB010099005.1:0-25028 GCA_026074375.1 Tanacetum coccineum
TCTTATAAGTCAAGCCAGACCCTAAAAAGTCAAAGATTGACATCGTCATTCTAAATTCGAAAATTCTCGGATGTTACAAAAAGAGTTACTGAATTTAGCCCAATGACCCAAAAGGCTTTTATACCCAAATTGACCCATTTTGCTCGTTGTCCCAAACACCCCTTTAGACTTTTAAAAGCAGATTTTTAAGGCTATTAAGACTAATTTAAGCACAGGTTCTTAAAGATTAATACTAAACATGCAGTATTAAGCTATAAAAAGTAAAAATAAAAAACATTTAAGCCACTTTAATAAGCAAATAAGCAAAAAGTCAAAATAAGCAGATTTAGGCAGTTTTGTCAACTAACTTAAACAAAAATCAAATAAGCAAAAACCAAACTCAAATAAACATAAATAAGCATAAAAAGGTAAAATAAGCAATGATAAGCTGAAATAAGCTGTTCTACAGTAAATGCAAGAAAAATAAAAAAGGGATTGTACCTTGACTCCTTGCTCAAAACAGGAGTAATTAAAACCTAAATAGCTCTAAACCCTACCCTTAGCTTAAATAAGCATTACTAAGAACCCAATGAGCCTTCTATTATTCAGCACTCTCTTTTTTTTCTTTTTGGTTTTTTTTTTCTCTTAAATTCTTGTATTAAGTTTAAACAGGTTGATAAATTACTTAATTGAGAACTTATATGAACTTAAAAGAAACACTAGTTAAGATAAAAACTTAGAACACAATTTAAGGAAATAAGCTGAATTCTCATTAAACTTTAAAAGAACATTACAAAGTAAAAAATTATACTAGTTTTTAACTAAAGACTACTGAACTAACCCCCCACCCCCTTTTTCTCAAGGGCTTACAAGCTTATATAGAACAATTCGAGCTAGGGCTCTTCTCTTTTTCTTTGTCTTCTTCCTCTTTGTGTTTGTTTGCTGAGACAAAACAGCTATTTGTGCTTGTTGTGTGTGTAGTGACTCAAGTCCAATCTGAGCCCTCAATCTTGAGTGTTTCCCAATCAATAAATCACAACCATTGATCGAATGTAAGACCTAGGATTGCCAGCGTGTCTCTGGACCATGTGGGGGGTGGTGGGGTTTAAGGATGGTGAAAGTTTTGGAAGGTTGTGGTGAGGTCAACGAGACAAGAAAGGGACTGGTTGTGGGGTTGGTGTTTTGGCGAGAAATGGGGTTGGAAGGGATATACAGTATCCCGGTTTAAAGTTTATAAGAGGTAAGTTTTGGTTTGTGTCAAAATTGGCCCCTCAAGGATATTAAAGCCTTTTCAAATTTCGTCCTTGTGTTTCTTATAGTTTTGAAACTTGGCAAAAACACCCCCCAAATGTTATAAGTATTCTTGCAAATTAAGTCCTTTGGATGTATAAATTTCTGCTTTTGGCAAATTGGGTCCTTGTGGTTTATACTTTGGTGTGTTGGCATCTCAAGTCCCTGGACTTCATTTAGGGCTTATAAAAAGGTAAATGGGCTTGTATTTGGGCCTATTTTTGACATGGGCTTCAAAGTCTTCATGATTGATGCAAATGGGCGTTTTTTGTAATTTGGGCCTATTTGGTCTTCAAGTGGTATACTAATGGCCTTTCCCGGCCTATTAAATGGGTTCGGGTTTGACCCATTAAGTATTCTTCTATTCAGTCTTTGACTTTGATTGTTGACTTTTTGCTGTTGACCATTTCTTTGACTTTGATTGACTTGGGCTTTTGATTTGACTTTGTCTTTACCACGCTTTTCCATTCCATGTCCAGATTTGTTGGTTTGGCTTTGTTTTTCGTCCTTTTCTTAGATATCCGTTCCTGCTCAAAATAAGTGAAAACATACAAATACAATGTATTTTTGGTATATTTTTGGTCATTTAAGTCCGGTTTTAATGGATAAAGGTATGTGTAATTAAACGCATACCAAAATCTCCCATACTAAGACATTGTCATGTCCTCACACAATGCTATGAAGTAAGCACTTAGAAAACTAAGAGTCTCAATCCCCTCGACTAATAACCTCAAGAAGTAGCTAAGTGTTCATCGAGGGAATTAAAGACTCATAAGTTTTGAAAATCCCCGTCTTTACCTATTTTATATATATACTTATTCCTACACATCATTTTGTATTTTTTATTTTAAGCAACTAACTACCTTATTTGACTTTCATTATTTTATAACTCTTAGGGATCATAGAACAAGATGCATTTCGATATGAGAATGCCCTAAAAAGGATAAATTCATCGTTCTCGACTTTTCATTTATTCCAAACCAAGCTTAAAATGAAATCACCGTTAATTATGAGTTAAGATGCTAACACTACTCATATTTGAAACTTGTAAACTTTTCACTCCCGACAATTATTATATCTTAGGTGTATGTGCTATACTGAATTTCAACCATGGATTAATGTTTCGCAACATTCTATGTTTCACATTCCACCCGAGAATAATAAATTTGAAGGCGAGATCATCCCATGTAGCGACTTTCGTCTCGGCATATCCCAACCTTGTGGTTAAGTGACCAAGCTTTTGACACCCCACAAAGACTAGTATCGGGACTCATAGACCTTAGGTTTTATAAACTCTTAGGTTTTCCGTATGCACATAGCTTATAAAAATAGAATAGCCAAAGTTTAAAAGCATATTTGATTTTAACAAAAAGAGATCTTTTATTCACACTTAATATTAACTATTTATGCAATTTGTAACCCTTGACCTTTTAGAAGGCTGCAACATCAGTTGTGAGCCGGCAAGATACATCAAACTTTTATCAATCCACAGTTTATATTTATTATATTTTTCATCATTTTATATATATATAGGGAAAATGTCTTTTTGAAAATTTCAAGTATAAATTTGAACTAAGGCTAAAGTTTTTTTGCTATATACTACATAAAAAATATTGATTTAAGTTTAATTTCTAAAAGTAGCGCGTATATTAATCAGGTTAAGAGCTTATGGGAGAAAAAGCGACAAATTACACTTATGAGCTCTCAAGATTTCCAAATAATCCTTGTTTAGCATTAAACTCGTACTTAACACTATCATTTTCCGTTCTTCGCGCGGATCCGCGAACGCTTAGTCTAAAAGTTAAGGAACAAGCTAGAGCTCAACACGCTCAATCGAGTCAAAATTTACTCTTATTCTACCCAGCAGGAAAGTCAAAATTGTGACAAAACACTTATTTTATTTTTGAAAATTTTTAAATTTTTTCATTTTTTTGAAATTTTGTGGTAAAATTAGGATTATTACGTGAGAACAACGGCTGCAGGCACAATCAAATCAAAGATCCCCCATACTAGAATGAAACATTGTCCTCAATGTTTTACGAAGGGTTTCTACGTAAATCCTAAGCCGTTTATTAAGTATGCTTAAAGATAAACGTTAGTCGATAAGATTAGGATATCGGGATTCCCAAATGAAGCTGAGGATTGTGAAGCTCTTGTGATTGAAGGACAAATACCGCGACCGCGAGAGGCTTCAAAAATCCAGGACATCCTGGACAACACAACACAAAATACAAAACATAGAAAAAGAAAGAGGCAAGCCTCCTCACAACAACTAAACACTTATTCATTACTACTAAGCTAGCATATTACTACGGATAAACTAGGATAAGCATGGGGTGCCTCCCACGAAGCTCTTGTTTAGGGTCACTAAGCTTGACCTAATTCCCTGAATTTAATTGTCCTTAGGGAAGGTTTGGAGGTCCAGGATATCCATAGCAGGGACATCCCCTCCAAAATAGTGCTTCAGACGATGAACCATTTACTTGAAGTTTGGCCTGGAGTTTTGGATAACTCTACTGTGCCATACTGGAAAAACTTGAACAATGGGTAAATGGTACCCTGACCAGCAGGACTCAAACTTGATTCAACCTTGCCGATAAAATATTTCATTCTTGAGTTTAAAGAGGCAGGACTTGATCACCGAACGGTTGAAAAACGCGGTTTTGATCTTTGCGCATGAATCCTCTTAGTATTCTCTTTTAAAATCAAAGATTTTCATAGGCTTGATCACCAAGCAGTTCACTTAATTCATGAGTTGAACTTCTGTGTCGATCTCCCCGCGTTTTGAGAAGTCAAAGTTTTGCATGTTTTAAGGGCCTAGTAAGCTTTGTGCTTTCCAACTAAACGGCAGGTGACCAGCCTTTCCTTAATATAGAGCGCTTGTACGGAGTGCACCCGATGGGTGTTTTGTACTTAGATAAACGGAAGACCCAGCGAGCTCATACCAGTTTGTCCGACCAAGAGGCATGATTCATTTCGCCACTAGTCCTTTCACAGAAATACCTAAGATGGATAAACCACGATTCGATACTAACCGGCCCACGGTATTGTCTGGGGTGGTGATACTCAAAGGAATGACGATGAGTGACTTTAAAAATAAGCATGACCTTATACAAACTGGTGTCATCGTAAAAATGATGATCTACGATTTTACTGTGATATGGGCACGCGGGCAACCGAAGTCAGTCAGAATGAGAGAGATTATAAGTGAAATTTGCAAACGAGACTCGTGGGGGGGGGCGTCGTTGGTATGGTGAGCACCTTTGCTTCAACCCATTTCGACAGGTAATACGACAGCCACGAGTATGTATTGTTTTCCTTTATGATGATGTTGTAATAGTGACCATGATGATCTATGCCACCAAACGTCAAAGAGTTTACAGAGACTTGGATGTGAATTTGAGGAGGTGCATCGTCATCCCATTGTTGAAACTTTTCCCTGTAGGTTGTATGGTCACGAGTCATAATTTTTTAACCGAACTCGTGTATGCGCTCTTTGTATATAGCAAGCCCAAAAGAATTCCCGGCAATCAGAAGAACCTTATATGGTATGCAAGTTGAGAGGATTGCACCTGTGATGGGTCCCTCTTGGGTTCCAATATGGCAAGCTTCAGAGAATGTCTAGAGCTTCTTTGCCAGGCACACACCGCCGGACGTATCATTTATCTGCACAGATTTAAACAAGAATGGGGTCACCTCACCAAAGTGTGTGTTACACATCTTGAAAAACCCTTGTTTTCTGTTGGATGACAATTCCTATTGACAATGAAATTCCCTGCATGTAGGATTGTGAAACGTGCAAACGCAATGGGGTACTATCGAACAAACGAAGAGCAACGCAATCCAACTCGAGATGAGCGGGAGAGGAAATGTATCTATGATTTCCTTGTTCACGTAGTTTATCATGATGATGGTTCTCAGTCAGGAAAATGATCGAGGCGCCGAGAGTACTCATCTCCTTTTTTTTATCTCGAATGATAAACATCAATTCTTGAGGCAAAAGGAAACCACCGCAACAGTGCTTGGCTTAGCCATCCTTTTTAGTGAATAGAATACATAATAGCAGGTAAAGTGGTCGGGAATACACTATGCTCCTTAGACAAAATAAAATAATACCGAAATTTTCTCAAAAGCGTACACTACTGTAAAGCAATTCTTTTTTGGCGTCGAAGTGTGAGCTGTGTGGCTGTAAGCATTACCATCAGGTTTTGCTGGCATAGTGAATTGTGGAAATGCTTGTTTTTTCGGTGCCGCTAGACTATGCAAACCAATTGCAAAGTCTCTTGCCATCACACAAGAGTTCGAAGGGCAAAGTCTCATGTCGGGAAGCAATCAAAAATGGAGCCCCCCCTCGATCAATTTTCCTTTAAGTTTATTAAAGGATTCGTTACACTCTTTTGAGAAGAAAAAAGAGTCTGATTGATTCCAGTAGTTGAGTCATTTGTCGAGCTAATTTAGAGAAAGTCAAGTATGGGCAACGTCGGTAAAGACCTGTCGTAGGCGCCCAAGACCAAATACCGATCGCCCATTTATCAAGAGTTAGTCGGTGCGGGAGCTTGCCTATATAAACGTTAAGGCTATTAGCTCGGATAGCGCCTACAACAAATATCCCAAATTAGAGATTTTTGTGTCTAAGAAAAATGCCTTCCTTTTTACCATTAAATGGCTTTTCTTTTTCCATTTAGACCAAATTGGTGTCTAACAACACTATTACAAAGATAGCAATGGGGATAGAGGTGTCATGTATGAGAAAGTAATCCCCGAAGACAGAAAAGTATCATCGAAGAGAGCCGACTCGCAGGTGATTAGGATTCAAGTCTGCCCTTGGCAGGGATAAGCCAATTATACATCTGATTCAACAGTGGCCTAGGTGCAATGTGGCAGTGGCAGCCCGAAAAAGGCAAGTGGTCTGTATAGGCAAAACTTTCTGTCGAGGTTGCAAGGTAAAGGTTGTCTTTTCTTGTGACCTACCGTGAGCTCATTGGAATCTAAAAAGGTAACGCCGAAAAAACCATCAAGGAAACAATAGTATTTATTCCCTGCAAGTCCCTTTCAAAGCATTTGGTTCCATTGAATTGGTTAATGGAAATGGGTCTTATTCCGGGTATCTTCATCCAACTTTCTGTAGTCAATGCACGACTCTCCACCCTGTAGACCAACGAGGGTCGGTAAGTAAATGGTTGGGGAGAGTACATTTTCGATCATTATTTGATGACGGTCATGCCACCCATTTTTGGTATACAAGGTGCACCGGGGTTACCCATGACTGTCAGAGATCGGATAAATTAATTCGGCGTCAAAAGCTTTTCCAACTTCTTTCTTGATGACGTCATAGATTTTTATCGAATTAACACCCGCCTTTGATGCTGAAAAATGGTTCAATAATCCATCTTCCATAGAATATGTGGGTACAAAACACTTCTGGGCCAATACCCTATAGAATCCAGAGAGTTTATCCAAGCGAATGGCTCGCTGTGACTTTATGAACCTCGATTAGAAGCGGGGGGGGGGGGCGGCGGATATATCCACATTCATTAAGAGATCTTTTTGTAATTATGACGGCCAACATGTCGTTACCTTCTAAAAAAAAATGCCATATTCTAAATGAGATGGCAAGTCCTTGAGGTTCAACCTCAGGGGGCTGATTACTAAAGATTTATTCATTGTTTCTTCCCAAATTTTAAAGATCCTATTTTATAGTTTCTATGTAAAATAATGGGTTCGTTTGATTGGGAGGTATGTGGTAGATGGATCACTAATAAGAATTGCATATAACTGAGTAAAAGTGAATTACCCTCAGGGGTGCCGGCAGTGGTCAAAATAAGATGGGATCAACGCAACTTTGCGGAAGTTTTGAGCATTCTCGTGGATCTCCATTGAAGAAAGAGTTCGGCTTCGTTTCAAAAAGAAAAAATCACGGAGACGCGCCGAATAGAGTTGAAAGATCGAAATAATAGTGAGGACTATTAGAACGGAAAGTAATGGAGGTGGGATAGCCACTCGAGATCACATAGATGAGAAACGCAAGTAACTCTGATGAGAGAATTATACTCAACGCCATAACAATGACGTGCAATTGCTGGATTTGCAGTCCATATGAATATCATAAGTGCCGGAATCTCGAAGTTTGGTCCAGATTAAAAGTACTGGCCGTCTCTGCCAACACGAAGGGTTATTTTATCTCCTTCGCATAAATCGAATAAATGCACGACTGGTCTTTAAAAACTCTCCCGAGAATTAAAGGAACTCGGGGGGACTGGCTCAAAATGGACAGACCATGAAATCTGCAGAAAAATGGAACTTTACACCACCGTTACATAGACTCTATCAGCATACCAATTCAGTTCAAGATAGAACGTCCGCTAGCTCTAGCGTCATGGCAAGTCGGGGTATAGCACTTGAAGAGAGAGATTTTTCCATACGGAGATATGGCATAAAGACTTAAATGCTTTCGCCAGATCGACCAAGGCGGTTGCAATGTATTTCACCACCAGAGAAATTTTCACACAGAATATAAATTAGGCCAGGGTCTCCAAGTTTTTTTTGTAACTTGTTGAGGATGACCGCTGATGCAATTCTCGTTCAATGAGTTCTGCCATTATCACTACTCAACTTTTTTTTTTATTTTTTCTCTTTGTTTTCGATTAAACGTTTTTAGAGTTGAAGGCGAATTTTGGCATAAGGCATCAGGCAACCGTAAAGCTAATTTCGAAACTCTAAATCTCTAAAGATTTTGTAGAATTTCTCAATTTGTCGGGCGTTTTGCTTTTTCAACGACTTCTCAATCATTTCTACTTAAAGGAAATGGAATTGATGATTTTTTGTTAGGCATTGAAGCACTTAACTAGAGCATTACGTGCTAAGAGATTGATCATGATGGACAACAGGGAGCAAAACCCCCCCCCGAAGGTTTGGACGTCTATCGTGCTACTGTTATTAGTAGGAGGCACATGTTCTTTGACCTCAGGCTAACGTTCCATACTTTAGAAGAAGTAGATAAGGATATCGTGGGATCCTTTGTAAGCAATGCCACATCGAGTGTAATAACCTTTTAATGTCCTACTCTCGGTTAGTAACAATGTTTACTAGAGAAGTTCCTAAAGTAGAGGCGGTAATTAGAAGTGACAATTTTGGAAAGCATGTCCGTAAGATTGGTCAATGAATTTTAGGCATTGTTTTTGACCTGAGTTTGCATTTACCTTATCACTAGCAGTCATAAGTCTTTACATAAGCATGTAAATCTCCTTTTCATACATCATAGAATTTAAGGGAGCTGAAGCTGATAGCGGGAGCTTGATAAGCAGGAAGGTTTGAACAACCTGAGTCGATAGATTTGCCAGTTGAAGAACCAGGGTTGGTAAGCTAAGCTTAATGTAAATTCCCTCCAGTTTTGTGATGTAACGATTCTATTTTTCCTTGAATTTTGCATAGAATGATTCTTATGAACGAGTAAAACCGGGAGGGTCGAATTTATTTTGCAATCAGGGCTCATAACCGGAGTTTCCTCCTTGGTTTGAGAGTTAGCTGCGAGCTACTTGAGAGACATATTCTTGAATATTAAATCTCGATAAACATTGCCATAGTGGTGCTGGACAGATTTGGTAGGAATGAGCACCACCGACAAGTAACACAACTATCCTCAACCGCATTTTAATCGGGAGTAGGTGAGCGAGAGATTGATTTATCTTATCAAGAAGTAAGGCTTTCACCTATCATTCAGCTGGCAACATCAAAAGAAATTCCGGTGGTGAAAAGTGGCTCGAACTCACTTTGGGCACAACCGATTTGTTACTTGAATTGTGAACTTGGATTTTTGCTTTCAATGATTGCGTAGGTAACACGAAGGCATTTAAACCAAAAAGTTACCACCACGGCGGAATTTAAATGAAACTGATCATTAAGTTCAAGCATTAATAATGCAACGAGTTGATTGCAATTATGAAAGAGGATACCGGGGAAAATTATTTAGGATACCGGTGACCGGTGGCGGCTCTAAATGGCCGGCGATATGGATCAGGTACTAATCAACTATATTATCTTGGATTTAGGGCTGTAAACGAACTGAACGTTCATTGAACATTTCATGAACTGTCCGGTTAAAAGTTCGTTTATGTTCGTTTATTTATTAAATGAACGAACATGAACATTATTTTACGTTCGTTTAGTTAAATGAACGAACATCAAAAGTTTCGTCCGTCCGTTTATGTACGTGAACGTCCGATTATGCGTTCATTAACGTTCGTTTATGTTCATTTATTTGTTTATGTTCGTATATGATATCTTTTAATTGTTTACTTTTAAAACTGGTATGTCTAAACAAAATAACACTTATAAAACAAAATATTATGCATAATTTGATAAATTTAATGTTTTTTTTCTACGTTTATTTGTGTTCGATCGTTTATGTTCGTTTAAGGTTCGTTTAGTTTCTTAATGAACGAACATAAACGAACACGAACAACTGATTTTCTTAATAAACGAACATGAACAAGAAAATTCGTCCGTTTAAGCGTTTGTGTTCGTTTATTTGTCCGGTTAAAGTTAAATGAACGAACATGAACAAGGCTCCGTTCATGTTCGTCCGGTTCGTTTACAGCCCTAGTCACTATCCTATATAAGTTACTTCACCAAACTTACGAGTGATTGTTAAAATTATAACTATCTGACTTTTAACCGGTTGAGAGAAATGGTGTGGCATAAAATCTATATCTATACTAATATATAAAGAGAATTTGGCAAATATTGAAAGTTGAAAAGTTAAATCTATTTTAGGCAATATTAAAAAATTGAATACATAGTTGAAACTTCTCTTGTCTTGAAACTAATTTAGGGAATGCAATGGCTGTCACAAAAGTTGAAAAACCTATTTTAGGCAACTATTGAATTGAGAATTATATTGATAAAGTTGAATGTTGAAAAACCTAGCCTAATAATCACTCATTCATTCCCACCCATACATACGACTAGGGGTGGCAATTTCTGACCCGATACGAAACCCGACCTGAAACCGACACGAAAATTAGCATGTTTGGGTTGAGTGTAATAGATTTCGGGTCGGGTTTGGGGCGACCTATCTGACCCGTTTATTAAACAGGTTACGTTCAGGTTGAGAATAAATTAAGCGGGTCGACCCGTCAACCTGTTTAAGATTTTTTCTAAAAATAAAAATTATTTATATTTTATTATATGTGTTAAATGGGTTAAACAGGTGATTGGTGTTAAACTAAACCTTATATATATATATATATATAATATATAATAAAATATATATAATAAGTATAATCTAAAAATAATCAATGAAACCGAGAAGTAGTATAGAATATTCCCGGGTCGTTTATCCCCAACGAGGCTGTGCTTGAGAATCGATACAGTCGGAAAATTGGAGTTTGAATGAGATTAATGATTTGGGAGTTTAGAAAGCTAAATTAATCAATAATAAGCAAAAACGATTGAGAAAAACCTAAAAATTATGAAATTAAACTGAAAAACGAGAGCAGGAATCCCGAACAAGGGGTCAAAAACCTAAAATCTTAAAAATTAACCCTACAAAGAAATTTTTACTTCTAATCTACTCTAGATGACTAATAATGAAGAATGAAAAAGACTAGACCGAAAACGGAGTTAAAACGAGCTCTAAAATGAAAAAACAAAAACGGGGGTAAATCCCGTTCTTTAAAAAGTACGATTTTGCAAAAACGACCCTACGAACGATTTAATATTTTTCCTACGTAAAATATGACTAAAGAAAATTTCCTAAAAAAGAAAAATATTTTTTTGATAATTTTTGTATTTTTTATGAATTTTTAAAACTTTTAATGAAAATAAATTATAAAAAAATATTAAACTAATTTTTAAAATTCTAAAAAAAATACCTAAAATACTTAGAGCTATAACAAACCTAAGAAAAATAAAAAGTTCAAAAAAGAGCTTATAAATAAGCTCAGAAAAAGCAAAACAGCTTATAGCTTAAAAAGGGTAAAAAGCCTACTTAATTTAAATTGTGCAAAGAGTGAATGGATAGCCCTGCCGGGTCTAATGGTAAGAGTGTGTGCTTGTGAACGGGAGGTGAGGGGTTCGAGTCCCACTCACACGTTTTTTTATGCTACAGTAACCCTTTTTTTCAAAACTTTTTATACAAACTTGATCATCACCTTGAGCTTATCATTTTTTATAACTAGCACTTTTTGGGAAAAGCTAAAAATAAGCCAGAAAAGGGCCTTGAAATTTGGACAGAATGCTTAAATCACCTAAGGGCACAATGGCTTTTTGATTTTTGGCTTATAGACACAATAAGCAAAGAAAGCTAAAAATAAGCAAAGACAGACACAAAAGCAAACTAGATAAGCAACTAAGAACTAAAATCATCAACTAAAAAGCTCCTAATAAGCTGGAAAGAGAGAATAAGCTATTTCCTACACTAAACTAAATAAAACAGTCAAGAGCCTAATTTGAGCTTAATTTTAAGCTACCTAGAGGCCAAGCTAAGGTATGAAAATGAGGGGACTTATAAAAGAGCTTATTGTCTTTCCAGAAAAGCTAAAAGCTTGAACTAAGGTTCATTAATAAGCAAGAAAAGTGGGCTTAAAGCTGGTGGTTTAGCACCAAGGCACTTTATAAAGGAATTTTGTGAAAAAGTCAGCTTAAAAATAAGCCCTCAAATGAGCTTAAAACCAAAAAGCAATGAGAAACAGATTTAAAGTGACTCAAAATTAACTTATGCACAAAAATTCAAGGCCTAACAACAACTTAAACTATCTGATAATGAGGAATGAAATTCAACATTTTTTTTACTTTTGAAAAATGCAAGTAAAACCAAAAAACTTAACTAGTTGATTTTAACACACCAAATGAAACTACTTTAAGACTTTAACTCAGGTTTACAAGAGCTTAAGCAAATAAGCTCTTTGATCCTCTTTTTAAAACCAACAGACTTAAGAAAATAATTAGAAAACTTGAAAAACACTTTTGGGCTTGAAATTAAAAAAAAACAGATTTACAAGAGCTTAATAATGCTAGCCAAAGCTTGCAAAGTGACCACAACCCATGACCATACCATTTTGACCCATTTTGGGCTTAAACCAAACACCTCTTTATATTTTTAAGAACAGATTTTAAGGCTATTAAGGTCTGAATTAAGCTTAAATTTTTGAAGATAATTATCAAACATTAACTAATAAGCAATAAAAAGTAAAAGGTCAAGGCAAATAAGCACTTTT
Organism: Tanacetum coccineum; assembly: GCA_026074375.1. Classification (NCBI taxonomy): domain Eukaryota; kingdom Viridiplantae; phylum Streptophyta; class Magnoliopsida; order Asterales; family Asteraceae; genus Tanacetum; species Tanacetum coccineum. The sequence goes on from BQNB010099005.1 coordinate 12,486, forward strand.
TTTTAAAAAAGTAAATAAGCAAAAGGTAAATTAAGCTAATTAAGGCAGTTTTATCACTTAACTCAAACAAAATCCAAATAAGCAAAAACTAAACACAAGTAGCATAAATAAGCATTAAACAAGTAAAATAAGCAATAATAAGCTAAAATAAGCTGATCTACAGTAATTATAAGCTGAAAAATTAAAAGGAGAGTATACCTGAACTCCTTGCTCAAAACAGGAGTGTATGAAACCTAATTAAGCTCTAACCTACCCTTAGCTTATAAATAAGCTAAACTAAGAAACCCAATGAGCCATTCAATTCTGCCCATTCATCCATAAGCTTAATTCAGCACTCCTTTTCTTTCTTTTTTCTTTTTAAATTTTTATATAAAAGTTAAACAGGTTAAAATTGCTTATATTGAGAGCTTAAAATGTGAGCTTAAAAGTAACATAAGATTGAAACACAAATTAAAACGTAAAATGAATTTTCATTAAACTTCAAAGATTACAAGTACATAAAAGCTTAAAACTGAGTTACACTACTTTTTTAAACTGAAAAACTAAAAGCTATCTATTCTATATGCCTCAAGGGCTTACAAATGAAGCTATTTATAAAATACGAGCTAGGGTTTCTTGGTCCTTTGTCTTCTTCCTTGTGTGCTTCTTTGTAGAGACAAATGAGCATATGAGTCTTCTGTGCTTGTTGTGTGTGTAGAAGACATAAAGCAATCTGAACCCTTTAAAATGCTTGTTGCCCACTCAATGAATTGTCAACCCTTGATTTGAACTTTGAAGGAAATTAGATTGACCAAATTTGCAAATCCGTAGGGGTGGGGGTTTAGGATTGTGACGGGTTGGAAGGTTGTGGTGAGGTCAACGAGGGATGAGAGGGACAAGATGTGGGGTTCAAGTTTTGGCGGGAAGGGGTGGGGAAGAGCTATTGGACGTGTAATCCGTCATCGTCATGATCATGGAGCAATCATCTTTTGTGATGAAAGGTTCTTATACTACCTCCTTAAGGTCAAAAACAAGAAGAAAAAAATACATATATTAGGTTTGTTGAAATTAGTTTGATCGATTGAAGAATATTCTAGACAATGGCTTTTTAGATCGTCTTATAGGGAATGAGTAGAAAATGTTCAAATGGGAAATACAACCTTCTAACCTGTTTTTCTCACAATTATTTAAATTTATATCTTTTCGAATAATATATTATTAAAAACTTTATCAACCCCGAAGGTGTGTTAGTGGTGGGAACTTGGGATTCTCGACGGGAGACCCAAGTTTAAACCCCACTAGCATCAACTTTGGGCCAGCTGTCAGGACCAAGTAAGTATCTTAGTTGGTCTGGAGGAGAGGACTTTGCAACAAAATGGTCACGTTCCCAGAACGGGTGGACACTCTCCTGAGTGAGTTTAAGCATTGCCTATCTCATATTGCCGTTTGGAGCGTTGCTGGTTATCAACGTTTTGCAAGAACTATTAACAAGTTCATAAAAAATGGACAAAATGGATTAACCCAATGCGGTCCGGTCCGTTTCAACCTAACTAACTGATGACCTGCTTCTAACGCAAACCCTTATCAAAACTTTATTAAAGTGTCTACTGTTAGTCTTCTTTTATATGCATTAAGGTGTACTGTTGGTTGTTATCTAAGCCGTACCTATTTTAACTGTGATAAACAGGTTTGCACTACCAAACCATCAGTCCCAGATATCACTCTGGATAAAGCCTCATATCAAGGTGACCCGCTATAAATCGGTTTATACTTATTGTTTTCCATTAAAGTGTCTTACATGCTCCCTATGCAGTTGTACCAAGGATTTGGAGATGCATATTACGCCTTAACCAGCTTCTTCCGTGATGCTGCAAAGCAATCAACTCCCCAGTGTAGACAAGTCAAAAGAAGAAAGTTGACGTGAGGTTGATGTCTACAAACCTTGCAAAGGGTAAACCACACCCTCCCCCGGTGTGCACGGTTTGGTTTTTGACTAAAACCGAAATATTCGTTTTTTTATAAAACAAAAACCGAAACCGTTCTGTTTTTGTTGGCTCGGTTTTTTCGGTTTATTATCGGTTTCGGTTCGGTTTTCGGTTTTTAACCCTTTATATTTGGGCGTGGACAATGTATACCAATGTTACATTATTTGATTTGTTTTATGTGATAGTTATATTTGGAATGGTAATGTATATATTGATTTCACATAACGTGAAAGTATAACCCAAATGTATCTCTAGATCTAAGAGCACGGGGAGCGGTCGTGCCAAACTCCTCGTGCCAAACTCAAAAAGTGGTGCCACGTCAGCAAAATGGAGTTTGGCACCAGAAATGCTATGGCACCAGAATTCAGTGGCATTGGTTTGGCACCAGAATTCTGGTGCCAAACTTTTTTTTTAATTTTTTTTAATTAACTATTATTTAAATAAACTTATTAAACTAAAATAAAATTCATTAAAATTAAAACATTACATTAAAAAAAATACATAAATTAAAAGACATAAATTAAAATGCATAAATTAAAAGACATAATTTAAAAAACATAAATTTAACGGCGTCGGTCGACTAGTTTGGTGGTAGATATTCGGCTCGGATTCGTTCCTTTTGGGTGAATGAAGGTTGAGTGGAACCGCCCGGATTCGAAGACGACCCCGGAATTTGGTTGGTTGGGTCGGTAAGCATACCGGAAATCCAATTCGGGTTGGGATTCATTTTTTTGAGTGAAAGATGAGAGAATTGATATAGAAATTGTGTGTGAAGTTATAAAATATAAAGGGGGTATTTATAGGATTTTTAAAGGGGTAAAAATAGGGTTTTGGGGGTATTTTTTTTCAAATATCCGCTCTCCCCAACAGCTCCAAACGGCTATTTTTCAAAAAAAAAAAAATTATCGATCGCGTGGGCTTTTAGCCACGGCGCGAGAGTGTTTGGCGCGAACCACGGAGTGGTGCGCCATGGCTAAATCTCACGCCATGGCTTGGCACGAAGCCATAACACCACCACTCCCTCCCCTGCATATCTAGGAGGCAACTCAACTTCACAAAGGCATATTTGAATTTGAATTAATATGTATAATGACACTTATGACGATCAAACACGAAAATCAAGATTATATTCTTTTCAATAATCAATAACAAGGTTTTCAACCCGCGCTCCGCTGCGGAGAGGAGCACGGGGTTTTACGTAACATGTTAACAACTGATGAAGTATTTCACAATTGCCTTGTGATTGTGGGAAAAGCAAAGGCAGCCATAGGGGATAACTGGTGATACGCATGAGGCATCAACATGCTTAGAAACTATATAAGTGATATCTGTTCAAAAAAGATATAAAGACACATTATTTTTTATAACAATTAGGATATAAGAATTAGAAACTATGTAAGTGATATCTGTTCAAAAAAGATATAAAGACACATTATTTTTTATAACAATTAGGATATAAGAAAAAAGTTTGTACAAAAGCACCTGAACAATAAATGTGTCTAAGTGGAATCAAGATGAAGGCCATAAACCCACCCATTTCAGTACAAAAACCCACCCATTGCAGGCCTCATTTAAGCACCCCAAACTCGTCCATTTCCACCATCATTTCAGCACTTGAAACCCACCCGTTTCAGCACTCATACGCATCCGTTTCAGCCCCTATTTCAGCAGCAAAACCCACATGTTTCAGACTCAATTTCAGCAACCAAACACACCTATCATTAACCAAAAGACAGCCCTCATTTCAGCACCCAAATCCACCCATTTCAGCCATCATTTCAGCACTCCAAACCCGCCCATTTCAGCACCAAAACGCACCCAGTTCAGCACCAATATGTTGGTGCCTTAGTACGCGGTATACTCCCTCCCCTAATGCGTCGTTGGAGGCTTGTGGCAAGCCATATGTTCTCACGTTGACCCATCTCATTTAAACTAAATGATTAGAGATCTTAATGATATTTATGTTATCCCCAAAATGTTCTCGTTATCAAAACTTCATAAAGCATAAGCACATCCAAACACTATTTCCTTGCAACCCGCGATTCCTTCTGCTAACTAATCCTCTCCAATGGGATCTAAGGCAAAATGAAAAACCTCATCATTCATCAAAAGGTAAAATACGTTATGGAAAACGATAAGTTTAACAGACAAAACTACTTACCATCTATATCTTCATTAGCATTCTCTTTCTCCTCGTCCAAACAATCTGTTTGCACCAAAAAAAATCACAAATATCTCACTTTCAAGACTTCGAGGCATTTGCAAAAAAATAATTGTATCGAGTAGAATGTGTAGCACAGTAACTAACCTGTTTCGTCGTCGGTTCAAGACCACTGCATGCAAAGTTAAGATTGGTGACTTTTTTATTTACCAGCTAAGCTGTCAGTCAGCCAGTTGTTCAACAGCATCATCAGCAGGGTCTTGAATGACGACCTTCTTCTTCTTCTTTTTTGTTGGGTCAAATGGGCCAAGCTGCATCATGGTTGGTACATTAGTAAACAATTTTTTAAATAGATAAAACTACTACATAGATTTAGATGTGCTACATCAGTAAACAAAATTGCTAATACATAAGGTCTTGTTTTAGTTTACATTTGCAGCTTATGGACTTATTAAACTTTTGAATTGCTAATAAGTTCAAATTTAAGGGGTTACAGCTTATTTAAGTTCATAAGCTCATAAGCCTAAAGATTAAACTTAGTAGCATTTCAAAAGTTCAATAAGCCCATAAGCAAGAAAAATAAACTTGAACAAACACAAACATAATAATCTGTGTTATCTTATTTTTCAACAACAACAATGCCAAATCCCACGAAGCGGGTGTGGGGAAAGTTCTTTCTAAAACAATTTAATTGCCTATAAGATCCTGTCTCAATAAAACTACTAATTCAGTTGTTCATGCTTCAAATAAATACGGTCTCTTTACTTTCAGATGAGCCATGAAATACCAATGTTAGAGAAACTTGGTGGTTAAGATGACGATAACAAAGATATAATAGTGTAAAGCTGTGAATTAAATTGAACCAAAGCCTCATAAACTCAAGTGAAGGTCTTGCTTAACTTCACTTGATCCATAGTCTGAAGGTAAAGATATTTATTTATGCTCACGACCAAGAGTCGATAGCATACATCTTTCTTTTTATGTCTACGACTAAATTAATCACCGACTATCAGAATTCTACCACAGCAGTAGTTAGTGATCTAATTCACTGGTCACTACAATCGCCTACAGAGGGGGAGTTGCATGTACATGTTACAAATATTTAATTTTTTATATGTTTCATTATTTGTTAAAATTATGAGGTTCAAGAATAAGCAATAAGAAAGCAGATTAGCACTTCATTATTTCTTAAAGTAAGTCGTTACCAACTTATGTCAAACTGCTAATGCAGATAAGTAGTTCAAGAGTAAGCAATCCCAAACACCCTATAAATTGTTTTTTTCTTTTATCAAACCCATATAGTGTAACTATTAGTAGCCCGCTAAAATTAAAAACATGAAATTGTTACCTCCACACAAAGGCTTATATAGATCACTCCATATAGTGCGGTTTTGTTAAAAGACGTTCTATATGTTGCAAAAAAGGAGAAAGTCTAACAAAAAGAACGGTTATTAGGATAAAGACCGTTCTATTTAATTTTAAAACTAAAAAGAATGGTTATTAAGGAAAAGACCGATCTATTTAAAAATGTTATATTTACGAAACAAAAACTAGAAACTAAATAAATCGGGTATAAGTAAATAAGCCGATCTATTACTCTAAAATAGTTTTAGCGGGATATCTTTTACTTTTGCCGCTTCACCAAAAAATTCCTAAAATTTTGAACACAAAACCTATGCCCCATTTTCCCAAATCAAAAATAAACACCCCATCTCCCCACTCTCACCAAACAAACCCTAATTTGACAAAACCCAATTAAATTAGTCTCTGTTTATAAGATGAGTGGATGAACCACAGATTTGGTAAATTATTCTATAAACCCTATTTGATGGAATTAAAAATATAAGTGCATAAAAAAATTATCACAATTTTATTTTATTTATTGGTTTTTTTAGTATAAAAATTGCAAGGTTAAGTTTGATTCAAAATTTATTGTTCATTGTTCATCAGTTATATACTAATTATTTTTATCACATCCATGATATGAAAGGGATGAAGCCATGGTTTAGAAGGGTCAACTGGGGAAAACAGGTTGGGTGGGGTGAACAGGTCAGCTGTGGCGAATGTGTAAGCCAGGTCTGATGCGTCAACTGGGGCAGACTTGGATGAGGTGGGTGATTTAAATGGGGTTTGTTCTTGAGCAGTGGTTTAGGCGGTTGAGCGAGATGGGCAAGAGAATCACGTAAAATATGGTCATTATCCATGCCTCTTTATATTATCCTTTTTTTAGTAGTTTTATGATGGGACCGTCCTTTTGTAGGAAAAATCAAGAAGGTATGGTAGTGTATTTTTTATTTATTTTGGTGTCTAGATGAATATTTTGCTAGTGTATTTTGTATTTATTTAAGGTGTTATTTCCTTTATTTGGGTTCAGTTTGATAAGGATGCAGAGTTTATCTTATCTCCTCTCCTTTCCAATGAACTTCAAGAATTCAATTTCCTGAGGTGAAACTATGAGTTTTGCTGCTTGGGAGTTTGTTTCATTTTGTAATTCGTTAATCAGAGATTTTAAACATTTCGGTTTTAATTTTTCAGGAATATGGATTTTCTGACTGAAGGCAATGACAATGAATTTGATGCTATCTTAGCCGAAATGGAGAAGGAGATGAACATAGCTGAAATATTGAAAGAGCTGGGCTGTAAGTGTACATCTGATACTGGTCTTCAGAACCATAAAAATGCTTTTTTGACATTTTTCTCTGCTCTTTGTAGAAGGAATTTGCCTGATATGCCCCCAGGAGATGAACATAGCTGATATGCCCCCAGGAGATGAACATAGCTGACATTTTTCTCTGCTCTTGGTAGAAGGAATTTGTCTTCAGGACCATAAGGAGATGAACAAGGTGGGCTGATCCGGAGATGAACAAGAATGCCATGTCTAAAAAGTAAGTCTTTCATTTTTTATTCCTATATAAATAGCCGCCGGATCACTTCTATAAATCAATGTTTGATGCGTTTCCACTGGGTATGGCAAGGTGGGCTGATCCGGTGGGTTAGGTAACTAGTAACTACATCAAAATGGTAAGTTTTTAGCGAAGTTCAATACGGGGTTGGTACGTGGGTTGACATGGAATACTTTTTGGGCTACTTTCATCCCGTTTCACCAGTTTGCTTTTCGTTTAAGTGTTTTATTTTACTTGTGTAACGATATTTTGGTATATCTTGCGTGATCAGGTTATGATTACTGGTGATCAAGCATGACAGCTTGCCATGTTGCTTTGCAGGTTGATATATGTTGCTGGGAATTGTAACGCGTGGACCTTTAAAAAGGTCAACTATCTGGTCTAAATATCACAAGTAGCATTCATAATTTTATATGAGGTTTAATTTACTTAGCATATAATTGGAATCTTAATGACGTCAAAAGCCACATCGGCTGTAGTTGATTTCACCGATCCCTCTATTTATGACATTGTTAAACAGGTACAATCTTTCTCGAATCCTAAATTTGCAACTAATCAATCACATACTATGTTTTAGTTTCAGATTTGATATTTCTTTCATGTATTTTTGTGACTAATAGGCACCGCATTTGGCATGAATAGGGTGGTTTATGTTCTGCGAATCAAGCCCTGGGTAACAGTAGCAAATTATCTGTTTTTGTGAAAAGCTTGCAGGGTGAGCACATGGCGAGACATTCCATTTCAAACGGCCAGCCAAAGTGTGATTTTTAAAAACAGATAGCATATCATTGCCTTCATTTTTCGGAAATCGAAAGGGTTTAGATTATGGACATGTTTTGCTCAATTGAATCTTGTTTGGATAGTTTATTGAATCCAGTAGTTAGTGATCTAATTCACTGGTCACTACAATCGCCTACAGAGGGGGAGTTGCATGTACATGTTACAAATATTTAATTTTTTATATGTTTCATTATTTGTTAAAATTATGAGGTTCAAGAATAAGCAATAAGAAAGCAGATTAGCACTTCATTATTTCTTCAAGTAAGTCGTTACCAACTTATGTCAAACTGCTAATGCAGATAAGTAGTTCAAGAGTAAGCAATCCCAAACACCCTATAAATTGTTTTTTTCTTTTATCAAACCCATATAGTGTAACTATTAGTAGCCCGCTAAAATTAAAAACATGAAATTGTTACCTCCATTCTTTCATTCCCACCTCGGGTTTTCTCTTTTCATGACACTCCCAAGCTTGGATCTTCACCTCTTCTTGCTTGAACCTATCGATTAACAGACAAAAGATGTATGTGATATCAATTAAATCAGACATAAGTAGAAATACGTTACTCAATTGTTAAAAAATGATTATTGCGACTCAAAATGCATATAAAACCCGATAATACAGTGAGAGCATATATAAATACAATCAAAAGATTTGTAAAGAAAGTTCACCTTGCCGTATATTTTGCACGTCCCGTTTCATCCCATGCCATTGCGCGTGTTTCATGAGGATTCAAATAGAATTTTGACTTGGGATTTGTTTTCAACCACATTTTCACCATTACTTTCTTCGATTTCCCTCCCAAACTTTGTGGTTGTACATGTGTCAACTCTTGACGCCTTCTGAATTTGAATTTAGATTGCATGTATGAGAATGAACATCTTCTAGCATGTTCATTTTCTCCATTAACGGTGCTAACATTTCCTGTTAACATACCGTATAGCTCAAATGGCATCTGAACGTATTAACTAATTAGCATATATACCTGAAAAGATTTCAAAAAAACTAATGGAATACTTACACCGTGAAAGATGTAGCACATGCACTGTGGCATAAAAGGTACGTTAGCCGCCCCACCCTATATACGAAGATATAAACCCGTGTATAGGAGCTTTCTTTGTCGAACCTCGTGTTTTGCTTTAGGAGTCCTGCAAATGTGTGCGCCGCTACTGAACACGTTAATGATGGTGTGGTTGTTTATCGACCAGTGTCGTGAGAGTAACGCATTCTGAAAAGGTCCAAAAATAGACTATCACGTTAACTCTATCTATTCTGCTTTGAAATTTTGTATTTATACATATTCACACATTGTGTATATATTAGTATATTACCTACCGAAAGTGGCTTTTTTGTCATGACGGCTCCTAGCAACCTGCATACCCTACAGAAAAATTACGCGTCATTTACAATTTTATTCTCATAACACAGTTCATGTCATCAACCTAAAAAAAACTAAAAAAAGGTTTTCTTGTAGACTTGAGTCCGTTCTAAACATATTGAGGTCCTTAGCCAACTTTTTCAATCAGCTATGCTGCACAATGGCCACTGGACATGCACATATACTGATCATTGAACATGTATAGTGGTGACAATTTCAACTTTTATAAAACCAACGATAAAGAAAAAATGCTTTGGGTATACCCAACATAGATCATTCTACAAATAACCCTTTTAATTAGAGCCCGTTATACAGCCCACTGATACCATGGTTAAAACAGTTCATTTTTAGCAGAAAGTGACGGAGTGTGCCGCTTCAGCTCACATTTTTCATATAAAAATTAGAATTAGGAAGGTGCATGCAACAACGATGGACCCTGAACGGCTTTTAACCTGTTTTGACCCATTTGACTTGTTCCCCTTATATCATATCTTTTGATTTGGCTCGTTAACCCCCGCTAAGTCAGTTCATTCGTAAGTAAATGGCTTCATCTCTGTCTTTTCATAATTCCATTTATAAATATGTAAAAACATATACTGAAATAACATTTATGTGTGTGGGTGTCTGAATAATCAGTTACTTGATGCTCGGGCCGCCTCTTTTTCTAGCAAAGTTACTTCTATCTTGCCTCTTTTTCTTTGTGAAAAGCCTATTTTGCCTAATTGAGCCATTATTTAAAAGAAAACTCAAATACCCTTTGTAAGATTATGAAAAAACACATACCTGCTGTACTCAATAAGATACTCAGTTGCCACAAAATCATCATCATTTTTTGAAGACAAAGAGGTGAAAAGTCAATCATCGTCATTTAAAAAGAGTTCAGTACATTAACTTAAAGAGAGAAAAATATACCCTCTTCCCATTTCCCATGCTTCTAGACGCACACCGTTAATTAAGGCATACAGTTAAATTATAGCATATACAGTCATACAAATTTATGAGATACATATAGACACTTGACACGAAAATAACCTGATCTTTCCCAGCACCAATTTGTTAAACAAAAACGGCCCAATTTATATTCAATATGAAACTGTATTTATTCTAATGCTACAGAGACTATTTATTCTAAGAGCTTTTATATTCTAATGCTATAGAGATTGGTACTAAACCTGTATATGCAGAGAGTCTGGTACTAAAATCTTGTCAAGGTCGGCTTGTTTAGACTTTAGAGGCTTGTTCAGAGACTACTGGTAATAGACCTGTACATGCAGAGATTGCTAATTAACTCAAAATTTTGTCAAGGTCGGCTTTTTCAAAGAGAGACTGGTAAAAACATTCTTATTACACATGCGTCCTAAAACGACCACTTGGAACATAATTATCACAATTATACTATAACTGATCAGTATACTATAAATGATTGATAGCTTGTTCAGAGACTACTGGTAATAGACCTGTACATGCAGAGACTGCTAATTAACTCAAAATCTTGTCAAGGTCGGCTTTTTCAAAGAGAGACTGGTAAAAACATTCTTATTACACATGCGTCCTAAAATGACCACTTGGAACATAATTATCACAATTATACTATAACTGATCACTATACTATAAATGATTGATAGCAGGCGTATGTGTTTTTAGTCCGGTATAAATGATTATATTCATTTATTATATTCGTTTATTATACACATCATCCATCTATAGCTTTAACCCTTATTGGTTTCTATATTATATTTTCATTCTTGAATTGGATTATTGCAACGTCTAAATATTGTTGTGTTCTTCTTTATGTTTCCTATTGCTATTTTCCTCTCAACTAAATTCGGCCAAGGTTTTATGATAACGTCAGCACGAATATGGACCAACCATGTAAAACACTACATAATTTTAGAATTTGTTAGAGTCTTACCATCCCTCACTTGAGATAAATGCAATCTCCTTTGGAGATACCAATGTTAATGTTTCTCCCGTAACTGCAAGCATCCATAAAAATGAAATATAAAGTTATTCCCACTGTTTACCTGTGTTAAGAAAACACAATAACAATATACGTACTTATATGCTAGCTCAAACACCCTCTAAATCACAGATACACGCACACACACATACATACACCGATGAGTGATTTACACGTTGAGGTATATGGGGTAATGAGGTATATATGCAGGTCTACTCCATCAAAGAAGCTACTGCTAACAACCTGAAGCGCAAGCATATATAAAACGCTTTTCTCATCTAAATTTTCAACATTTTTCGTGCAACATTTAAAAGTAAAGAACAAACATATATAACAACTAAAGAACAAAAAACCATAAAAAAGTAGCAGACAAAAAAAACTTCTTAAAAAGTTATCTTGAAATTAAAACAACAATTTTTTTTTACCACAATCTTCGATCTTTGTTATCAATATGCAATCTATCCATACATCTTCAACCGGCAAACTATCTGCACACGACAACAAAAACAAACAAAATTATTTATTTTGAGTTTGAAACTAAGCCTTTAAAAAGGATATGATGAGACTTACTATTGGTACCCGAAAGTCTTTGTAAATGATGGGTTCTCCGGCGGGTTCCGGTGATGTTCCGGCGCTTCGACCCGGTTTTATGGCGGGTTTAGGCAAAACATTTAAAGCAGCATTAATGGAAGTGTGCCTCAATTAAATCAAAATCAAACCTAATATATACTAATTGAATCAAACCTAATCAAAATCAATAACCTCATTAAAAATTAAAAAAAATAGACAAAGAAGGCCGGAATTTTAAAACAGAGAAGGATGATGTCTGTGTGTGAGAGATGTATATCGGTGTGTGTGTGTGACTGTGTGATGTGTGAGATAAGATGATAGAGGAGAGGGACACGTAGCAATGCTACATGTTTTCTTGAGAGAGAGATGGTCGGGTTCTCATTTATTAAACCGGGTTAAAAACCTGACATTTATGATGCCTCGGGAGGCAATCTTGTTGTTTAATAATAAAGGTATAATAACAAACATAACATAATGATAAGAAGGAGAATATTATTAAAAAATATAACTTGAGCTCTCTATGCAACAACATATCATATGACTATCGCACACACCTTCATCAAGGCAAAACGTATTGCACCGCCATGAAGGATTACCCACTCGAAAATCGGACGCATCTCTTGGTCAATCTGTTGGTTGGGTCGGACTAAAAAACCTTATTGAGTTAAGGTCTTACAGCCAATGTAGATACTTGCATGTATGTGATTAGGACCATTATGAATAAAACATTGAAGGCTTTGTCTAACTTCATCGGTTTACCTTTTGGTTCTCCTAACTTGAGCACAACGAGAGATCGTCAGGTGATCTATATATACATGATATGAAGAGA
>BQNB010099006.1:4503-25028 GCA_026074375.1 Tanacetum coccineum
AAGCAACACGAGGCACATGCTAATGAGAACAAAATGATGCTGGATCGATTCACTCAACACATTGTGGATCCACTTGCTTTGATGTCAAATGTCTCACACTAGCAACACTATTCACAATCATCTACAACTCCACCATCCACATATGTTCCACCACACTTTGCTGACAACACTCAACTTGTCAACAAACAACTTAATTGAGAATTTAACCAACATACTTGCCCTACTCACCCAATCATACAAAACATACCTACCTCAAATAAATAATCAATCAACTCAGAACTTCATCTAATACAAGGAACCAAGCTACAGTTTAAGACGGCAGGGTTGTTGTTCAGAATGTTCAGGGTCGACAGAATATGGGTCAAAGGAACAATGCAAGGGGTACATGTGCAATTGGTTATGGGGGAGCTCATAACAGAGTTGGGAATGCAAATCCAAGTCAAGCAAGGTAGATTAAGTGTTACAACTGCAACGGTATAGGCCATATAGCAAGAAACTGCACTCAGCCCAAGTGACCACAGAACTCAAAATACTTTAAAGACAAGATGTTGCTGATGCAAGCTTAGGAGAACGGGGTGGCATTGGATGAAGAGCAGTTGCTGCTTACTACAGATGGACAAGACAATGCTGTTGATGAAGATGTGGATGAGCAACCAGTTCAAGATTTAGCACTCAATGTGGATAATGTGTTTCAAGCTGATGATTGTGATGCATTTGACTCTGATGTTGATGAGGCTCCTACTGCACAGACTATGTTCATGGCAAATCTCTCATCCGTAGATCCTGTTTATGATGAAGCCAATCCGTCATATGATTCAGACATTCTATCTGAGGTACCAGATCATGACAACTATCAGGATGCTATTTGCGAACATCATGAAGTACACGAGATGCATGACGATGTACAACCAAACTACGTTGTTGACTAACATGCTGATTATGCGAGCTATAGTAATATAATTCTGTATGATCAGTATGTAAAGGATAACGCAGTGTCTGTTGTATAAAGTAATGTATCTTCTGTGCCAAATGATGCTTATATGATGATAATTAATGAAATGCATGAACAGACAACCCAAAGTGTCTCTGCCTATAAGCATAACTAAGTAGTTAATGCATCATTGACCGCTGAACTTGCAACATATAAGGAACAAGTTAAACTGTATGAGAGACGAGCCAAGTTTGAATTAACTGAAAGAGAACAAAAAATTAAGGAACAATTAAGAATAGTTATCATTGACCGTAATATTAAGGAAGAAAATTTGAAAAAGGAACTTCATTTTGTAAAAATGCAACTTAACTCTACCATCAAGTATAACAAGTTAATGGTAGAAGAGGTTACGTCTTTAAAAAGGGATTTTAAACAAAAAGAAAACAAATACCTTGAAGAACTTTTGGAGATGAAAGCCTTAAAAGAAAAGGTTGAGGATAAATTATATAAACAAGACCAGTCTCTTCAAACAGTTCACATGTTGTGTAAACCAAAGCCTTATTATGATGAACAAAAAAAGGTAGCTATTGGCTACAAGAACCCCTTATGTCTCACCCATGCAAAGCAAGTTCAGCCTGCTCTATATAATGGTCATGAAATTATCAAAACCAATCATGTCCCGGCCATAGTGCACAACTCAGAGGATACCCTAGAGATAGCTAAAATCACTAGGAAGAAAATGAATGACAAAATGAAAACCCCTCTGTGGCCTGAACAAAACATTAATATTCAACCCCCAGATTACTCAAAAGAGAACTATCTGGTGACCTTTACACCACAGACACAACTGACCCCCGGTCAGATATTTTGGTCCAAGGATGCCCTCAAGATGAAAGCAGAAGCTCTCAAAGAGCAGACCCCAGCTTCAAGACCAATCAAAGCGTTAACGTTGTACCCTCCCAATACACCTGCAACGCTTGTCCCCAGGGTGCTTCCAACAAAAAATCAAGTGAAAATTAAAATTTTTGCACTTATACAACCTTTTTCGGAATTTGAAAAAACCTGTAAAAAGAGAATTACACCAACAAGGCTCACTAAAGGGGAAAGGGGGTTTGAACAAACCAAGGAATGCTATCTCACCGAAGTCATTCCATTTATCAAAATACTTAAAGAACATTTTGAGGGTATTCAAAAGGCTCTCACTGAAGAAATCAAAGAAATGAAAGAAATTTTTGAAGAGTTGGAAGCTGAGGTTGACCAAAATGTTATGAATATGAAGTATGATGAGATTGAAGGGAAAAATCTTCTCATTGCAAATGATAACTTAAATGCTGATTGTTTGTCCAAAGAAGTGTTTTATATTGCAACAAATTCTGAGCTTACTGTATCTAGATTCACTGAAATGCATGATGCCCATTCTGAACTTGAAGCAGAGCTTTCTAAATTAAATGATAAGATTCAAAAGGATGATCATAATGAACTAGTAAAACGTTTTTCCAACCTTGAGGTAAATCACTTAAATTTATAGTTAAAGTATCAACACCTTAAAGAAAGTTTTGGAAACAACACATCTCGACCCGCTCGGGATGCTCCAGATTTTGACTCAGTCTTTGTAATCGAAAAAATGAAAGCTTCCATTCAAGGAAAGGACAACGCCATCAAAAAATTGAGAATGCAAATCTCTTAATTAAACGACATGTGTCATTCCCATCTTATAACAGATTCATTCTTTGTATATTGAAATGAATTTGACTAGTGATTTTCATCCGCCACATGTCGACGCCTCATTTGTCTACAAATTGGTTAGTGCTCTGTCATGTGAGCAATTTGATTTTATTTGGCATCACATGAGGCTGATGCAAAGTGATGTCATTTACATCTTATAGATTAATCTTGGGCTTTTGTTTGTTTAGGCTGGCCCGGCCCATTAAGTGGGTACCGGGCTGGCCCAATAAGATCCGAAAGTACCCTTGGACTCGTTTTCTAGCGCTTTTTCTGATCCCGTGCTCGGTTTTGTCCTGCTTTGTCTTTATTTTTGTCCTTTTCTTGATATCCATACCTGCACATACACAAACACAAAAACAAGCATATATTCGCCATTTTAATTATGTTTTTGGTCTTTTGGGTTCGTTTTTCAAGGTAAAAGATATGTATAAAATAGCGAATACCAAGGTACACGATCATGATCACTATCAGGACGCTGTTTGTGAACATCATGAAGCACACGAGATGCATGACGATGTATAAACAAACTACATTGTTGACTCACATGCTGATTATACGAGTGATGGTAATATGATTTTGTATGATCAGTATGTAAAGGACAACGCAGTACTAGTTGTACAAAGTAATGTATCTTCTGTACCAAATGATGCATACATGATGATATTAAATGATATGCATAAACAGCCTGCCCAATATGTCTCTGTTACAACACATAATAATGTAGTTGATAAATCATTGAATGCTAAAAATTGCAACTATAAGGAAAAAAGTTGAAACTATATGAAAGACAGACCAAGTTTGAATAACAGAAAAGAACAAAAAGATTGATGAAACACTTAAGAATAGTTATCACTGACCGTAATATAATAGAAGAAAATTTGAAAAGGCTACTTATTCTATAAAAATGCAGCTTACTATTCTACATCAACCATATTAACGCTAATGGTAGAAGGAAGTTACGTCTTTGAAAAGGATTTTATTTAAACAGTAAGAAAAATACCTTAAGATTATTGGACTTGAAAGCTTTAAATGAAAAAAGGTCGAGGAATAAAATTATACAAACAAGAAACCTGTCTCCTTCAAACAGTTCACATGTTGTGTAAACCAAAGCCCTATTATGATGAACAGAGAAAGATAGCTATTGGCTACAAGAACCCTTTATGTCTCACCCATGCAAAACAAGTTCAGTCTGCCCTATATAATGGTCATGAAATTATCAAAACCAATCATGTCTCGGCTATTGTGCACAACTCAGAGGATACCCTAGAGATAGTTGAAATCACTAAGTAGAATAGAATGACAAAAATGAAAGACCAGAAGTGTGTGAAAAGAAGGTTAAGATTGCACCACATGATTACTCGAAAGAGAATTATTTAGCGACTTTCACATCACAGACACAATAATGATCTCATCAAGATGAAAGCAGAAGCTCTCAAAGAGCAGACCCCAGCTTCTAGACCAATCAAAGCGTTGACTGTGTACCCTCCCAATACACCTGCTAAACTTGTCCCCAGAATGCTTCCAACAAAAAGTCAAGTAAAAATTAATATTTTTGCACTAATACAACTGTTTTCGGAATTTGATAAAATTTGTCAAAAGAGAATTACACCAACTAGGCTCACTGAAGGGGGTTAAGGGTTTTGAACAAACAAGGAATGAGGAAATGCTATCTCACAGAGGTCATTCCATTTTTCAAAACACTTAAAGAACATTTTGAGGGTATTCAAAAGGCTCTCACTAAAGAAGTAAAAGAAATGAAAGAAATTTTTGAAGAGTTGGAAGCTGAGGTTGACCAAAATGTAGTGAATAGAAAGTATGATGAGATTGAGAAGAAAAATCTTCTCATTGAAAATGACAATTTAATTGCTGATTGCTTGTCCAAAGAAGTGTTTTATATTGCAACGAATTCTAAACTTACTGTATTAAGATTTACTGAAATGCATGATGCCCACACTACTGTTCAAGCCACGTTGTTGGAACTTGAACTGAGCTTGTTAATTACCTTGATATAGGTTCAAAAGGATGATCATCTGAATTAGGTAATACATTTTTCCAATCTACAGGTAAATCACTTAAATCTGTAGCTAAAATATCAAAACCTTAAAGAAAGTTTTGGAAATAACACATCTTCACCCGCTCAAGATGCTCTTGATTTTGACTCAGTCTTTGTAATCGAAAAAATGAAAGCTTCCATTCAAGGAAAGGACAACGCCATCAAAAAATTGAGAATGCAAATCTCTCAATTAAAGGAGACCTATAGTGAAGCAGACCGTACTCTTGATTTTAGGGACTTAGATTTTCAGATCACTCAATTAACTAAAAAGTCACCGTTCTTCAAGAATAAAATGAGCTTTTTAGGGCCGAGAATGCAAAAATTAAGCAGCATTACAAGGAATTGTATGATTCTATTAAGATCATGCATGCTAAACATATCGAACAGACAACTGCCTTGTTAACTGCTAATGAGAATCTGAAGGCCCAAATACATGAAAATATGAAATGCATCCCTATGGATTCTGTAAAACCAAGAGTTCTGGCACCTGGTAGGTATGCTATCGATGTTGAACCAATCCCCCCTCGTAATAGGAACAATAGGGAAGTTCATCTAGATTATCTCAAACATCTTAAGGAAAGTGTGGAAACCCTTCATGAGATAGTAGAGGAAGCTAAGGTTGAAAGACCATTAGATAGATCACTTGCATCTGCTTGCCTTTACACTAAACACTCTCAGAAACTATTAGAATATGTGATTGGCACTTGTCCGAAAGACTTCAATAAACGAGATAAAAAGCATGTTTCTACCCCTTTAACTAGGAAAAAGCAAGTTACTTTTGAGGACCAATGTGAAACATCAAATAATATCATACACAAACATATAGAGCAACTGAACATTCAGAAGACTAATGTCCCTATGATTCCTTCTACATGAGTAAACAGTTGCACTGACGCTAGCGGATCAAAGCCTAAGAGCAATACCAAGAAAAATAGGATCTCACCGGCTAAAAGTGTCAACAAGAAGAAAGTAGAAGAACACCCTAGGACTAATAAGTCTAGTTTGAAAAACACGAATCGTGTTGATTCTAGTATTAGCTCTAAGCGTACTATAATTAATTCGAATTCTCATTATGTTTGCAAGACATGTAACAAATGCTTAATTTATGCAAATCATGATATGTGTGTGGTTAATTATTTGCACTCTATGAATGCATCCCCCTTTGTTAAAAATGTTGTGCGCAAAGTTAAGAAAGTTTAGAAACCTAAGCAAGTTAAGCAAGTGTGGAAAGCAACAGGAAAAGTGCTTACCAATGTTGGTTATCAATGGAAGCCCACGGGAAGAATATTCACTTTAAGAGAACAGTGCCCTTTAACTAGGCTCACTAAATCCAATGTTCTGCCTGTACAGCAAACTGAAAACGTTAGTACTAGTAAAACTATAATAACTGAGAAATTAAGTAACACCTCTTAGAAACCATTATCTAGTTACCAACGTAGAAACAAACAGTACAAGGCAATTCCCACTAGAATTCCCACTAGCATTCCCACTCCAACTGTGAATCGGGCAATTGATACGTCTATGCAAACGGATGTTGCTTATGCTAACCAACAGGACCCCAACAAAAATTGGGGATCCAACTTTCCAAACTCTCCATCTTCGTCTGTTTTCAAATGCAGGTCGTACAGATCGTCCTTTGGTATTTGGACTCAGGTTGCTCAAAACATATGACGGGGGATCGCTCATGGCTCAGGAATTTCATGAAAAAGTTCATCGGGATAGTTAGATTTGGGAATGACCACTTTGGTGCTATCATGGGTTATGGAGATTACGCGATTGGTGACAGTGTGATCTCCAGGGTATACTATGTGGAAGGACTGGGACACAATCTGTTTTTTGGCGGACAATTTTGTGATTCTGATCTTGAAGTTGCATTCAAGAAGCATTCTTGTTATGTTTGAGATACAGATTGAGTTGAATTAATTAAAGGTTCTTGTGGCTATAATTTTTACACTATCTCGGTTGAAGACATGATGAAGTCCTCCCCAATCTGCTTGTTGTCCAAAGCCTCCAAGAATAAATCATGGTTATGGCATCGTCGGTTAAACCACTTGAACTTCGGTACAATCAATGACCTTGCAAGAAAGGACTTAGTAAGAGGCTTACCTAGATTTAAGTTTAAGAAAGATCACCTTTGCTCCGCATATCAACAAAGAAAAAGCAAAAAGCATACACACACACCCAAAACTGAAAACACCAACTTGGAAGTTCTTAATACCCTTCATATGGATTTATGTGGACCAATGCGAGTGCAAACAATTAATGGGAAGAAATACATCTTAGTCATCATTGATGACTATTCTAGGTTTACTTGGGTCAAGTTTTTGAGATCGAAAGATGAAACCCCAGAGTTCATCATCAAATTTCTAAAGCAAATACAAGTCGGTCTCAACAAAACTGTCAGATACATCCGTACTGATAATGGCACATAATTTGTTAATCAAGTTCTGACTAAATATTATGAAAGTGTCGGCATTTTTCACCAAAAATCAGTTCCGAGGACTCCACAGCAGAACGGCGTTGTCAAAAGACAAAACTGTACTCTTGTGGAGGCTGCTAGGACAATGCTGATATTTTCCAAGGCTCCGATGTTTCTATGGGCAGAAGCTGTTGCTACTTCTTGTTATACCCAAAATTGATCCCTCATTCACACTCGTCATAACAAAACCCCATACGAGCTAGTGCATGATAAAAAGCCCGATCTTACCTTTCTCCGAGTCTTTGGTGCTCTATGTTATCCTACAAATGACAGCGAGGATCCTTGGAAAATTAATACCTACAGCCAATATTGGAATTTTCGTCGGTTATGTACCAAATCGGAAGGGTTATCAAATCTACAACAACATAACCTAACGGATCATGGAAACAATTCATGTATAATTCGATGAGCTGACTGAGCTGATGGCTCCTATTCACATCAGTACAGGACCCGAGCCTATCTTGTTGACGCCTGGATAAATCAGTTCAGGGCTCGTACCAGATCATGTCCCTGCAGCTCCTTATGTACCACCCACTAATAAAGATCTAGAGATGTTATTCCAACCGATGTTTGATGAATACTTTGAACCCCCGGGTATTGAAAGGCCGGTCCCTCCTACTCCTGCAGTTCAAGTTCTAGTTGTTTCAGCCGGTTCACCTTCTTCTACAACAATTGATCAAGATGCACCGTCAACAAGCTATTCACCGTCATCATCCGTAGTACAACCTCCTATCTCACATCAAGGTGTTGCAGCTAGACCCACTATCGAAGACAATCCTGTTGCTCAAGCTGACAACGATCCCTTTGTAAATGTGTTTGCTCCAGAACCTAGTTCTGATGAGTCATCATTTAGGGATGTCAGTTATACTAAATCTACACAAGTTGTTCACCCACATAATCATCTCGGAAAATAGTCAAAGGATCACCCATTGGATAATGTAATCGGTAATCCTTCTCATCCGGTATCCACCAGAAAA
This sequence comes from Tanacetum coccineum, assembly GCA_026074375.1. Lineage (NCBI taxonomy): Eukaryota > Viridiplantae > Streptophyta > Magnoliopsida > Asterales > Asteraceae > Tanacetum > Tanacetum coccineum. The sequence continues at coordinate 12,669 of BQNB010099006.1, forward strand.
CAGTTAGCTACAGATGCCTTGTGGTGCCTTTACAATTCTGTACTGTCAAAAGTCAAACCCAAGAATGTTAAGACTGCTATGGATAAAGCTTGCTGGTTTGAATCTATGCAAGAAGAAATCCACGAATTTGATCGACTTCAAGTATGGGAATTAGTTCCTAAACCAGACTGTGTTATGATCATCGCTCTCAAGTGGATTTACAAAGTAAAGCTTGATGAGTATGGTGATGTTTTAAAGAACAAGGCACGATTAGTAGCGAAGGGATATCGACAAGAGGAAGGTATCGATTTTGAGGAATCATTTGCACTGGTTGCATGGATAGAGGCTATTAGAATCTTCATTGCAAATGCCGCCAGCAAAAACATGATCATCTACCAGATGGATGTCAAGATTGCATTTCTGAATGGCGAGCTGAAGGAAGAAGTCTACATCAGTCAACTAGAGGGCTTTGTTGATCCAGATCACCCAACACACGTCTATCGTCTGAAGAAGGCTCTTTATGGTCTGAAGTAGGCTCTGAGGGCGTGGTATAACACATTGTCAAGGTTTCTTTTAGATAACAATTTCTCCAAGGGTGTGGTGGATCCTACGTTATTCACCCGACAAACAGGCAAACATATTCTTCTTGTTCAAATTTACGTAGATGATATTATATTTGCCTCGACTGATCCTAAAGCTTGTGACATATTTTCCAAAGAGACGAGTTCAAAATTTCAGATGTCAATGATGGGGCAAATGTCATTTTTCTTAGGTTTACAAGTTTCTTAAAGCCCCGGAGGCATCTTTATTAATCAATCTAAATAGCTCAAGAGATTTTAATAAAATATGGAATGGATACTTCTGACCCTGTAGATACACCAATGGTGGATCGCTTAAAACTGGATGAGGACCCCTTAGGGATTCCAGTTGACCAAACTCGATTTTGAGGTATGGTCGGCTCCCTAATGTACCTCACTGCCAGTAGACCAGACCTGGTATTCGTCGTGTGCATGTGTGCTAGGTATCAGGCTAAGCCTACCAAAAAGCACCTTGAGGCAATTAAACGGGTCTTTCGATATCTTCGAGGAACCATTAACTGGGGACTCTGGTATCCGAAGGACACCGCTATGGCACTAACGGCCTATGCAGATGCTGACCATGCAGGGTGTCAAGATACAAGAAGAAATACGTCAGGAAGTGCTCAATTTCTTGGAGATAAACTAGTGAGCTGGTCATCAAAGAAGCAGAAAAGCATGGCTATCTCAACCATAGAGGCTAAATACATTGCCATATCTAGATGCTATGCTTAGATACTTTGGATGAGATCATAGCTAACGGACTATGGCTTTGCATTCCATAAGATACCTCTGTATTGTGATAAACGAAGTGCTATTTCCCTCTGCTACAACAATGTCCAGCATTCTCGGTCCAAGCACTTTGACATACGCCACCATTTCATACGAGAGCAAGTCGAGAACAACATGGTTGAACTTTACTTTATCACAACGGATTATCAGCTTGCGGACATATGCACTAAGGCATTGCCAAGAGAGCGGTTCGAATTTCTACTCCCGCGACTTGGGATGAAAAGTATGTCCCCAGAAACCCTTAAACGTCTTCAAGACGGGAAGGATGAGTAAATGATGGTCTTTCTGTATCCTATGTATATATTTAAAACCAAAAAGAAAAATACAAAAATATATAACCTACAAAAACCATAAAAATTAAAAAAAAAATACAAAATACAAAAAAATATTTTTCAAAGATATGTCTGTCTTCTGTAAATCAATAAAATTTACAGACCTAGAAATAACGTTTAATAATGACACGGGTATTTAAATAAAGTTCAAGTAGAAGTTCAAACCTTTTAAAACATGTCTTCATGGCTTGCAGTTATTTCAGACTGCAACCCGCTTTTCAATCTGAGGAATGCATGTCGCCAAAAAGACAGCGGTTCCTAACAACGGGTAATTAATTTTTTCCAGGCATGGATTACTTGATATCCGTGCATCCAAGGAATAATGTACGTTTCAGTGCGTTATCTCTTATCCGGAAGAGAAGTCTTTCTTTTATAACCAAATAATTTTCTTCTTAATTGATTCTTCAAAATTATCTGTGTTAATCACGGTGGAAAAAACGTTGTTGAAAATTAATCAATTCGGGTTTTTACAATAAACTTTTCAACTCAAACGACAACTACAACTCTTTAAATAGAAAACGGGTCATTGTTTGAGGGGGAGAGTGATTTTAAGTTTATTGCATCAAACGGGTTTCTAAAACAAAAAACATCACACAATCAACAGAAAAGGGTTTTGTATTTGAACGGGGTTATAATTTGAGGGGGAGTTAATTAATTTTAACTCAAAAGGCCAAAAATGTCAATAGTAAGATTGTTTAGGGACTTATGTGCAATTTGCTACTTGTTTCCTAGATCTTATTAACTACAAGGACTAAAAATGCCAATATCCTAACTTATATAACCCTTATAAATACTTTAAACTAAAAATGAAAGATGTTAGAAAGCCCAAAGACCAATTCTGCCAAATCTAAAACTGGTAATATAAATAGGCGGCGGTTTGCCATTTCTGGTCAAACCTCCACTCAATTGGTCAAACATAAAAAACACACACACACCCACACAAACCGCCACCAAATCGTCACCCCTTGATTCTCATTTTCCAGTGAATTTCTTACTAAGGTAATTCTATAACTTTGTTTAGTACCTTTAGATGATGCCTTAGATGTAGGGGTGTCAAAAAAGCCGACCCGACCCGAGCTTATTCGGGTCGGGTCACTCGGGTCAAAAATCTTATTCGGGTCATTCGGGTCAACCCGAATGACCCGAGTTCTAAATAGGGTCGGGTCTCGGGTTAAAATGTTTTGGCTAACTCGGGTTCGGGTCAACCCGATTGACCCGAATAAATTTTTCTTTAATTTTTTTCAATATAAATTAATAGTTTTTCTATTTAAAAAAGTAAAAAAAAGAATTTTTTTGTCATTTTACTCAAATTCGGGTTGACCTGAACCCGAATTGACCTGACCCGATTGACCCGAACCCGAGTAACCCGAGTTTTAAACAAGGTCGGGTTCGGGTATGGATTTTTTAGCTTTGACCCGAATTGACCCGACCCGATTGACCCGAACCCGACCGACCCGACCCGATTCACACCCCTACTTAGATGAAAGGAATCGACCCAAAACACTCTAAAATGAGTAGAATCTCTAGATATTGGACCTAGGGTTTCGAAAATTAAAATTATAGTTTGGAAATGTGTTTGGTAACTGGGTTTAGATGCAATTAGGGTTGTTGATCAATGTTTTATGTCTGGATATCCATTGATCAAACACATTTGTGGTGTAAGATTGATTTTACTTGTGTTTTTGATCGAAATCGTGTAAAGTGTTTGGTTGTGTCTTTTTACTGATGGGATTTGTCCTTTAGGAGTTAACAATGATGTTTTGATGTTTTGTTGAGATACCCAATCACTTGTATGCATGAATGGTTGATCTTCGAATAGAGTTTGACTTTTGAAAGTCAAAGGCAGTTTGATGTGGTTGTTATTAATATAAATACGTCTAGTTGCTATTTAAAAGTAGTGATAACGTGCTTAAACTTCATAGCATGCCCCCTTAAGTGTTTAAATTGTATTCGTGGCTTTTAATGGTTGTGCAAGGCTTAATTCGGATGAAATGTGAAGATATAGGTTGTTAAAATTGCTTGCTAGGAGATTAGGAAGATTTAGGATGCCTGGAATTGTGCTTTGAGTTGCCAAAATGAAAGAAGATTAACTTAAAATTTGGTTTTCTTGATGGCAGTTTGCCTGTTTCTTGATAGCGGTTTGCATGTTACTAGGTAGCGGTTTGATTTTTTAATATTATTTTAATCATACAGCCGAAAACCTGCATGCTAGGGTTTGGGTTTGGTTAAATTAAAATTCTTACTATTAAAATATTCAAACCTCTATTTTGAATTTTTCTAAAATGGCAGCGGTTTGATTAAAGTGAATAAAATAATGATAGCGGTTTGATCGAAGCGGTTTGATCAAAATGTTTTAATAATTCATAGCGGTTTGGACGAGGTGGTTTGATTAAATGGATTTAAAATTGTATTAATAATAGAATAATTATTATTATTAAATATTTTTGTCCTGGGCGGTTTGGTGCTATGCCACGCGCGGTTTTTTTTTTTTTTTTAATTTTTTTTTCTTTTTTATAAAAATCCCAAACTCTATGTGGCGGTTGGTAAAACCTGCCATCCTTGGGGCGGTTGTACCTAAACCACCACATGGCGGTTTGATAAACTGTTAAGCGGTGGTTTGGGGCCAAACTCTTATATCTTGGCCCATTTAGCCTATTAACCACTTAAGGCCCAATTACAGATCTAACTCCCATCCGGGAATGACACACTTGTGATTGAGCTTGACGGATATTTTCTGGACCTTGACTAAGGTTGACCACTATTGACCATTAGTGTAACAGAAGTCAATAACCAATGTATCAATGTGTGTCATCTCATCAAACCTGTGTTAATCATATCTTAAGCAAACATGATATGGCAAGTCAATCTCAAGGCTAATATTGTCTTCTAACATCAATCATCTGCCATTTTATCTATCTATTTTGATATTCTTATGCAGATAAGATGGCTGAAGAGAATATTCATGATCCTACCAGATCTGATGATCAATTGGTTCTTGTCAAGGCACACTTACCTTATGGGAAAAGCAATCTTCTCTTAGATATACAGAAACCGCAAAAGAATCTCATCTTTTGCATATCTGTGAACATTCTCCAGAACACCAGTTTCTTCAGAGCATTCACTGCATCAGCAAATGTTCCATCTATCTACATATAGGAGTTTTGGAATACTCTGACACATGAAGCAAAGTCTGGTGTATACAGCTTCCAACTGGACGAGCAGTGGTTTCCTCTTAATGCTGATCTTCTCCGTGAAGCCTTGGAAATTACCCATGTAGACCCAGCCCATCCTTTTGTGTCTCCCCTGCGGGTGAACAGGTTATGAACTTTATTAACGAATTGGGCCATCCAGAGGTGATTCACTTTGTTTCCAAGATGCATATGAATAATCTTTTCCAGCTGTGGAGAGCTATGCTTACTTTGAACAACCAGTGTTTAACCGGCAAGACCTCTGGAAGTGACAAACCCAGACACCCTGCTCTTCAAATGCTGTGGGGGCATTGTCACAGGATCGAATGTTGATTATGCAAAAATTTTGTGGGAAGAGTTTGTGCAGGGGATTCAGACTTTCTTTTCTCATCGGGCTAGTCTTAGTATTCCTTCTAAGAAGTCAACTCCTTACGTCATTCCTTACTACAGATTCACAAAGCTGATAATCTATTACTTGGGAAGCAGACATAATATCCATTGAAGACCCGAGTCTCCGGTTCATGTTACTGGTGATGACTTTCCTCTTGGCAATCTCAAGTTCGTTCCCAAAGGTGAAAAGGATGAAGTTTTTGGAAAGCCTATTCCAAAAGAGTTGATTAATGAAGCTATTCAAACTTCACCATACTACTAGCAGTTTTTAGATATGGTTGCTCGTAAACCCACTGCTAAAAGGGATGAACAGAAGAAGACAACTTCTGCAGCAGACAAGCCCACAAAGCCTACACCTGTCAAGAAACCTGCACCAGCCAAACAAACAAAGCCTGTGATAGAAAAGTCAACCAAGCCTTCTCCCGTAGAGAAAGCTGGCAAAGGTAAAGTGAGGAAAGTGCGAAAGGGAAAGAGTTCTCTCTAGCTGGTTATGAAAAACCTCAACCAGCTCCTGACCCTCAAGTGGAAGATGAAGAATATGATCTCCAACGAGGTATACAAATGAGCTTGGAATCTTTTCAGGCACATGGTCAAGCACCTGTTGGCGGAGTGGCTATTCACGAACATGTAGCAAAGACCATCCGATAACTCCCTGTGGTAGAAGGCAAGGGAAAAGGCATCGCAACTGATGAGCAAGCTACACTATCACTACTAGATCTACACAATCCTAAGAAGAAAACTACTACGGACCAATACATATTCCAGATGCGCACTCCAGCAACTGAGGATGCACTGACTGGACCATCTGCACAACCTGAGGATGACACATCCGCAAACATAGTCCATGATACTCCGTCTCCCACAGATGCAAAAACAGGTGCTGATACGGATAAGACGAACAGTGAAGGTGATACTGAGATCCTAAATATTGGTGAAAAACAAGAAGAAGATGTGTCTAACAAGGTAAATCTAGAGGAAAAGACTGTTGAAATTGATGAAGGCCAGGCTGGATCAGACCCTGGTAAAACACCCGAGTCTCGACCACCACTGAAGCGTGTTCTCATGGAAGAAGACCAGGCTGGACCAAACCCTGGACAAAGTCACGTGGCTCTTGCTGGACCAAACCCTGAGCCTATGCATGATGACTTCGTTGCCACGGTCTACCCAAGAGTTCATGAAAGCTTGAAGCATACAATGGAGGAACATGTCCACTTGGAGAATCCTCTAAGCTCAACAAGGACTCTTTCATCAATGAAGAATCTGGAGAATAATTTTACTTTTAGTGATCAGTTCATTAATGACAAATCAACGGAAGAGAATCCAGGAAAAACAAATATGAAAACTGAAGTCGAATCCATGGTCACCGTTCCTATTCATCAAGCATCCTCCTCAGTTCCTCTACTATCCACTCCTGTTATCGATCTCATACCTCTAAAACATGTATCTTCTACCATTCAAGAACCATTCTTTACAACCACAACCGAAACGACAACAACAACCCTTCCACCACCACCACCTCTACAACAACAAAGCTCAACCGATCCTGAGTTAGCTAATCGTGTTTCTGCACTAGAAAAGGTATGTGCTAACTTTGAGAAGAAACACAAGCTTCAGGACAAGACTGTTCAAGGTCTTTCATCCAGGGTTTTCACATTGGAGCTTCGGGATCTGCCTTATAAGATCGATCAAACTGTCAATGAAGTTGTCAAAGAGGTTGTACAAACAGCTCTTTAAGCTCCACTTTGTGAACGCTTCAGAGACTTGTCCGAAGCTTATATGAAAGAAATTCTTCACCAACGGATGTTCGAAAGTGGCTCCTACAACTCTCATCCTGAACATACAGCTCTCTATGAAGCTCTGGAGGCATCCATGAAACGTGAAAACAAGGAAGTGTTCATGGATGTGACGGCCAAGTCTCAAAAGAGACTCCGTAACGACTAAGATCCTCCCCCACCTCCTCTAAAGGGCTAAGACCAAAGCAAGAAAACAAGGCATGATTTCGATGCTTCTTGTTCCAAACAGACTCCAGCTCAGATGTCCTCAGCTTAGAAGTCTTCTGACACAAGAGATGCTCCTTCTAGCTATTCAAAGCAAAAGCCTGATTCTCAATCTGAACAGCCAACTGATGACATTCCAATACCAGATGATATGCATCTATCAAATTCAGAGGACATCGGTGCTGATCATCTTCCAAAGATCAAGACCAAACCAGACTGGTTGAAGCCTATCCCTGAAGAAGAAACATCGGAGACTCAAGAACCCGACTGGGTCATTCCTCCGAATGATTTACCTGAACTTGAAAATAACTGGGCCAATGCAATTGCTAAATCTTATCAAGATCCAGAAGAGAACAAGTTGCGTTGAAAAACTGGAGATATGGGCTCTTTTATCAAATGGTACTGCAAACGAATTGGGAAGTCGAAGCTCACAAAAGCTGATTTGGAAAGTCCAGCATTCAAGCTAGTTAAACCATTTCACAAGAACATCATCTCCCTTCAATTTCAGATGGAAGAGTGTCACCTGTTGCTGACAGACAAGATTGATTTGACCAATCCTGAGGGTAATCGGGTTATGCCTAACGTAAGCAAACCATTACCTCTAGGAGGTCTACCAGGTCAGGTAACAATTCAACCACGATACTTCTTCAATAAGGATCTGGAATATCTTATATCAGGTGACAAAGACAGAAGGCATGGTCTCTCAATATCCAAGCTGAAAGCGGCTTACTACCAAGACTTTGGGCTTGAAGAACTCGTACCGTCACAGTGGATTAAAAGTAAACGTGAATATGATGTTAGTGTAACCTGTGGTATTTCTCACTGGTGGTTTAAGCAAAAGGAATTCTATATTACCAGACATAGTGCCCCCTCTGATCGTCATGCAGTCAGGTCTCACATGAAGATTCTTAGTGTGGCCAGTCTGAAGACCTACTCTAGATACGGATCCACATACATGAAGGGGATTGTCTTATGAAGGGCTGATTATAATGAATACAAGATCTTAGAATCCGATTTCAAGAATCTGCACCCTAATGACTTTGAAGACATGTACCTGCTTCATCTTTAAGGCAAGCTCAACCATCTGTCTGGTTTCGACAAAGTTAACCTATTCAACACAGTCAACCTATGGATTAGGAACATCGTCATCAAAAAACGTGTGGAAGACTTGCAACTCGGCATTGAGAGCTATCAGACGAAGCTCAACCTTACAGAACCAAGTTGGGATGCTACTGATTTTCTCTTCAAAGAAGATTACACCATTGTTTCCAAGCCAAGGGCCGTAATCTACCAAGATAGGAATAATCAGAAGAAGATGATGAGGGAGACTGAGGTGCACAAGTTCAGTGATGGCACACTGACAAGAATTCTGGAAAAGCTGGATCACATGGTTAAAGACTTCAGGCTGTTCAAGTACAATCCGAGCATGGAAAATAGAATCTGGTCTGAGGATGATAAAAGGAGGAGTAAAGAGTTTATGGAGGTGATCGAGAGAAGGCTCAAGATTAGGAGAATTTTCAGGAGTCTTGAAAGCTTTGTTAGTGGAAGGTTAAGAGATGTTGACTACAGACTTATCCAGAGAACTGAATGATTTCATCATTCCGATACTCAGGTCAATATCATCTTATTTTGTATAATATATCTTGTACATTATTATAAATATGTAGTGTATCTTTAGGTGTTAAGTGTCAATGTATAAAGTTTTTCATGAGTTTTTCGTTAAACTCAAAATCTTTCAAAATTTTTATACTTGACACTCACACGTACCCTCATAGATTGAGGGGGAGCATTAATATGTTCCCTATTCGGCTTGTGAATAATCAGCACATTTTTCTCCTAGTTTTCTAACATATTTGAATCCATTGATATCCAAAATATCAAAGGGTTTGAAATTTTTGATAAGGGGAGAAAATGTGATTTAAATATGAAAACTGATAAAAATGTGATTTTGTGGACTCATGTGTATACTCCATCCTCCTTGTGCTAAACATTTTCGTTTATCGATGCACATGTTGAGGGGGAGCGTTTCTGAAAAGCAAAAACAATCGAGGTACAAAAAGCTTTGATATTTATATCACAAGTACCTGATTGAGTTTTTCAATTGGTTTTATGGCAAGGTGAACAGTACCAAAAAGACCGACCATGTATTTACTTTTATCGGAGTTATAAGGTTGGTAAGGTTAGGTATTAGTTCCCATGATCCAGCCAGAACCGGAGGGATCTACCCAGGGACAATCCACTAGTTAGTGTAGAAGTCCTTAGGTATGACATAAAAAAAGGAGTAAAAGTGAGAATAAGGGAATAGTGCCGACTGAGATAGAGCTAGTACTAGAACAAACCCAACAAGGTACTAGTCATGAAGTCTCGGTAAGCACTGAAGGGGGTGAAGAATGAAAAAGAAATGTAAGGATAAAGGATGTAAAGAAAGAAGCCCTCCATACACTTAGGCAGATATCGAGTCAATACATCTGCTGTCAAAATCACAAAGATGATTGCTGACATTGAAGACTGACATCATGGACCCAGTGATGTAATGCACAACCCTCCCTAGCTACTTGATTCGTAGTTTTATATACCCAAAATATATATACTAATATAACTTTAAGAGTAATTAAGAAGATTACCAAGTTACCCTTGATAAAATTCACTCTCAAAAATATATATAATATAATATATAATACGTATATTAACACAGGAGATAAGTATGATCACCCGGGTCGTTTCCCCAACGACTAGTGAAATTGAAACCACGTTTTAGTTCGGATTCTGATTTGAATGAAGCAAAGATATTTTGGGTAAGCTATTACTACTAATAAAGAAGCAACAAATAATGACAATTAAGCAAGTAAACTAATTTTAATCCCTAAAAATGTAAACTAAAATTTCACTAAATAAAGAAGAATTGCCGAAATTTATTAAAAGTTTAATTAAACTAATTAAAAATTAAACCTAATTACTAATTAAATCTTATAAACTTAATTAACAACTTAACTAAGGACTAATGGAGCAAAAACCCAAGAAACTAACGGAGGGACTAACTGAAAAACAACTAAAATCGAAAAGTTACACTTTCTACCCTGAGAATCTACCCCGATCACAAATAAAGTCCAATAAGCATTCGAAATTTTAAAGAGCTTAAAATGAAAAACTCAAAGAAGCAAAGTTGTTAAGGAAGCTAGAGGGAACAAAATTAACAAAAGCACTATGGTCTGAAATTCAAAGATAAGCTCTAAAAAGAGCTTATCAATAAGCTGTTACAGAAACTAGGGGTTTGGGCTATGTTTTACTAAGACAGCGATAAAATGCTCAAATAAAGCTTAAATCTAAAAAGGAAAAGTGATCTAGAAAGCTTATGATGTGCTTATTCTAAAAATGAAAAGAAATTAAAGCTTAAACTACTTTTATGCTACTGAAATTGATTATGAACTAAGCAAACTCAGGAAATAAGCAAAGTAACACAAATTCCAAATGAGCTAAAAGGCTTAAAAAGCTAAACTAGACTCTAAAATTTTAAGGACTTATTAAACTACTTATAATCTATCTAATTAAGCTAGAAAATTTAGACCCATAAGCTAAATTAACAAATTTAAATCCTAAGGACTCTAAGTACTGTTTTTGGAGTTTTCAGGATTTTTATGACTTTTGACAGCTAAATTTAACTAGGAAAATAAGCTAGAAATTGCAAATTAAGACTTAAAATCTATTAAGCTATATTAAAACTCAAGTCCTACAAAGTTTGATAAGCTAAATCCTAAAATTTCTGTTCTAAATTAAACCAAGAACACAGCAGTACTAACTGAGGTTAGTACTGCTAGTGTAAAAATTCAACAGTACTTTCAAGTGAAAGTACTGCTGATGCAATTTGACTTTTTAAGAAAAAATAAGCTATGAAATAAACTAGAAAATGAAAACTAAAGCTAAATTTATAATAAGCTATAACTAAACATAATACTACTGAATTTGACAAGCTGAAATACTAAGACCAACAGTACTATACTGTATGGATTAGTACTGGTTAGTGTAAAGGTACAGCAGTTAACTAACTCAGTTAGTACTATGGCCCCACTAAGTGTAAATCAAGGTGCACTTAAACAAACAACTCCTGTTAATTATGACAGATTTGAGAAAATCTTTATAAGTAGAAAATTTAATGAAACTAGTACTAACAAAACCAATAAAAAACTAGCTTAAAACAAACTAAGCAATACATGAGTAAACACTACATAAAAATAAAAAAAAGAATAAAGTAAAATTTCACAGATCTTAACTAATTAGCTAATATTTTTTAAGAATTTTATGAGTTTTTATGACAGAAATTAGTAACTAATGATCTATAACTATTTAAGCAAAAACAGACTAGAACATATAACTAAATAGCACTAGAAGAGATATTTAAACACTAATAAGCAAAGAGAATAAGCAAATAAGCAATATTAAACATATAAGCTATAATTAAGCAATTTAAACTGAAATTAGAGAAGAATGAAAAGAGAAACTTACTTGATCCTTTAGCTAAACAAAAGGAACCAATAATGGCAGCTACAAGCTCCCTAGCTTATTAATAAGCTAGGTATAAGTCCCTTGGGATCTCTTCCAAGTTAAGGATCCCTTCCAAAGCTCTAATCCAATAAGATCCATGATAGATAAACTGAATTTAAAGGTTTAGGTACAGATTATACTGACTTTCAAAGAGCTCTATTTCAGCTTATAGACTGAAAGAGCTTAATACGAGCTTATTAGCTTATTGAGACAATTTAGCTTATTAAGAGAACTTATGACTTTAAATGAGAGCTTAGAAATGAGATTTAAAACACTAAAGACTGAATTTCATTAATTAAAGAAACTGATTACATTACTTGAAATAAGAAAATTACATTAAAGAGAAATACGAATTTTTGCTACACTAAAATTTACTAAAAACTAGATAAAAAGAAGACTAAAAAGAGAGGATCCCTTGTGTGTGTGAGAATGAGGCCTATTTATAGGTGCTGAAAGAAGCTTCTAGGATCTCTTGCCCTGCTCTCCAATCTTTCAATCTTGGCCGATCATTTCTTCAATCATTTGAGCTTCATTTGTAGCCGTTTGATCAAAATGTGGACACCTGAGG
>BQNB010099007.1:5470-25027 GCA_026074375.1 Tanacetum coccineum
AACAATCGAATAGGATAATAAACCAATATTGAGTCATAGGCTAGAATGCATATAGGAGATTCACATATGCAAATATACGTGGATCAAATGAGATAAGAATCCTTTGAAAGAAAGGATATGTATATGCACCAATAGAAAGTACAAACAAAAGAAAATCAACAGGCGTACCACGACAAATGAACACATAAAAAAATATCAATACGAAAGACAGAAATTCTTATACTGTTGGGACTTAAAAGACTTCGTGGATTCTTAGAAGTTACTGCTGCTCAGGTACATAATGGAATTTATGTAAGTGGTTAGTACTAGTAGTATTAATTTTACTACTGCTTATGTTTATTAGTGCTACTGGTGGAAAGATTACAATTGTTTAAAGACTTTCTACTGTCAAGAGGATAAAGACGAATTAAAGAGATAAAGATTGTTTAAAGAACACGAATGTGTGTGAAGATAAGTGTTAAGATATTTATGTACAAGATATACATAATGTATTTATTTAGAATATTACGTTTATGTTTAGAAAAGATTGAGATATCTTAGGAATATATTGTAAGCCGACTAGGACTACTTAGTCTATAAAAGGAGGCTCTAGGGCATTAGTTGACATATCACAAAACACGTAGTCGTATCATTATTAGTTTTTATAGTTGTCAAAGTCGATTGAGAAAACTTCAAGGTTGTAAACCCTAGTACTAAGTTAAGAGTACTCATATTATTGATCTAATAATATTGGAGCATTTGGTTATATCTTTGTTGTTCAAGATTACTATTTCATTGGTTTTACTTCTAGAGTATTAAGGTGCAGATTCCGCATACATTTTAATATACATACAAAGTTTCTACAATAAGTTATTTTGGATTCATCCAAGGTAATTTAACCTTAGGCAACCTAAGGAATCGATCTAGGATTGGGATCAACAAGTGGTATCAGAGCATTGCTTTGAGAAACTTTGATCTAGAAGACATGGAGTTTGAATCTACAAATAGTAGTACTACTGCAAAGCTTCCCATACTCAAACTGGGTGAGTATGAGATGTGGGTGATAAGGATTAAGCAGTACTTCTAGATCCAAGACTATGCACTTTGGTAGGTGATAGAAAATGGTGATACATGGGTGTCAGTACCACAAACAACACAGGAGAATGGTACTTCAGTTACAAAGATGTCTATACCTGTAACTGCTGAAGAGAAGACAAATAAAAAGAATGATGTGAAGGCTAGGCATTTGCTACTCATGGCTCTTCCCAATGAACATCAACTTACATTCAGTCTGTATCCTGATGCTAAATTAATGTTTGCTGCCATTGAAACAAGATTTGGAGGTAATGCAGCTACCAAGAAAACTCAGAAGACACTTTTAAAGCAACAGTATGAGAATTTTAGTGCATCAAGTGCATAGTCTCTTGACTCTATCTTCAATAGGCTTTAGAAGATAGTCAGTAGGCTTGCTATTTTGGGTGTGGTCATTGCCCAAGAAGACTTAAACTCAAAATTTTTAAGCAGCTTACCACCTGAGTGGAACACTCATGTAGTTGTGTGGATGAATAAGCCTGAAGTTGAAACTATGAGCATAGATGATTTTTGCAACAACTTCAAAATTGTTGAACAAACGGTAAAGAAATCTGTTGGTGCAAGTAGTGGTGCTCAAAACTTGGCCTTCATGACTGCTCCAAGCACTAGCAGTACCAATGATGCTAATACTGCTAGTCCACAAGTTAGTACTGCTAGCCCTAATGTTAATGCTGCTAGTCTATAAGTTAGTACTGCTAGCGTCAGTGATAATACTGTGTATGCTTTCATGTTTGAGAATCCCAATGGTTATAATGTCCTACACCAGGACTTAGAGCAAATTCATGAAGATGATTTGGAAGCAATGGATTTGAAGTGGCAGCTCTCTTTGCTAAGTGTGAGGGAAAATAAGTACTATCAGAGGACAGGCAAGAACATTTTCATTAATGCTAATGACACTGCTAGATATGATAAATCCAAGGTGGAGTGTTACAACTGTCATAAGTTGGGACACTTTGCTAAGGAGTGTAGAGCACCAAGAAGCAAGGAAGGTCAGTTTAGAAATCAAGACAACACCAAGAAGCAAGGAAACAATGAAGACACGTCTTTAAAGGCAATGTTGGTTATAGATGGTGTAGGTTTTGATTGGAGTGACATGGCAGAAGAACAAGTTCTGACAAACATGGCTCTAATGGTATTTTTAGACTCATAGGTATACACTGATAAAACTTGCTCTAAAACTTGTCTAAAAAACTATGAAACTCTTAAGAAACAATGTGATGATTTGATTGTTAAGCTTAATCAAACTGAATTTACAGCAGCTACTTATAAAAGAGGTTTAACAATAGTAGAAGATCAACTAATCACATATAGGAAGAATGAGGTTCTTTTAGTTAAGAAGTTGCAGTTCTTAAAAGAGAAGTAGCTTGTAAAGACTATGAAATAAATATGCTTAAAAGTGAGTTTGAAAAAGTTAAGCAAGAAAAAGATGGCACTTATTTTAAAATTAAGAAATTTGATTAGGCCTCAAAAGACTTAGATCAGTTGTTAGGAAGTCAGATAACTGACAAAAGTAAAAAGGGTTTGGGGTATAGTGCAGTTCCTCCACCTCATCCTCTAATCTATAATAGACCTAAAAGCTTGATTTGTCTTATTTTGGTCTTGATGAATTCAAAGAGCCTGAATTCAAAGGTTATGACCCTGAGAATAATGAGCAAGAGTCTAATGTTATTTGTGATAAAAAAATCAGATAATTCTAAGGAAGGTTCTGATGAGTCTTTGGTAGAAGAACAAGAATTATAAGTCACAAGTAGCTTTGTTGAATCTTCACTTAATGTTGATAAAGAAACTGTTTTTCCTGTTAATAAAAAGGTAAAGTCCACTAAACCTGAAAATCATGAAAAACCAGTTAAAAAGTCAGTTAGGTATGCATAAATGTATAGATCACAATCTCCTAGGGGGAATTAGAGGAATTGGAATGGACAAAAGTCCAATCAACTAGGAAAAGATTTTGTGATGTATAACAAGGCTTGCTTTATATGTGGAAGTTTTAATTATTTGCAGATTAATTGTGATAACCATTAAAGAAAAGGCATAGTATTTAGAAATAATTACAATAGGGTGGATGCCAAAACCACACACCCTAATGTACACAGGAATATGTCTCCAAGAGCAGTTTTGTTGAAAACTGGCCTCACACCACTTAATACTGTTAGGCCTGTTAATACTGCTCACCCTAAAATAACAGTTCATAGTGCTAAATCAATGACACATTTTACTAAAACACGCAAATAATTTGCTACGAGGCCTTTTATAAGCAAACAACATTAACTAGAAGATCTGTGCATGCAGCTAAGAGACACTATTATACTGGAAGGCCTAGAGCAGTTAATACTGCTAGGTCTTATACAGGACAAGTTAATGTTGTTAGGGTAAAAGGGATGAATGATGTAAAGTCCTTAGCTAGTAGGTTTGGAGAACCCCCCCCCCCCCACACCCCACCCGACCCCCCCCCACCCCCCCCCCCCCCCCCCCCCCCCCACCCCGCCCCCCCCCCCCCCCCCCCCCCCCCCCCCCCCCCCCCCCCCCCCCCCCCCCTACCCCCCCCCCAAACCCCCCCCCCCAATCCCCCCCCCCCCCCCACCCCCCCACCCCACCCCCCCCCCCCCCCCCCCCCCCCCCCCCCCCCCCCCCCCCCCCCCACCCCATTAGCATGTTGGGTTTGGAGACCTACCAAACCTAATGGTGCATCACTTGCTTTTAAAAGACACAACTACATTGATGCACGAGGCAGATCTAAGTCAGTGATGGCTTGGGTCCCCAAAGGAATCTAATTTCCTTATTTTTATATGTAGGGCAAGCCACAACAAGATGATACAGGGTTTATTGACAGTGGATGCTCAAGGCACATGACTGGGAACATAGCTTACCTCTCAGATTTCAAGGAATTTGATGGAGGTTATGTCATGGTGGTAGAATTTCTGGTAAAGGAACACTTAAAACTAATAGTCTTGATTTTGAAGATGTATACTTTGTCAATGAGTTAAAATTCAATCTTTTTAGTGTCTCACAAATGTGTGACAAATAGAACTATGTCCTTTTTACTGACATTGAATGTCTTGTCTTATCTCTAAATTTTAAGTTACTTGATGAAAATCAGATACTTCTTAAAATTCCTAGAAAGGACAATATGTACAGTTTTGATATAAAGAACATTGTTCCTAAAGAGAGTTTGACTTGTCTTATTGTAAAGGCTACATTAGATGAATCAATGCTTTGGCATAGAAGACTTGGTCATATTAATTTTAAAAACATAAATAAGTTTGTCAAGGATAATCTAGTAAGAGGATTGCCTATAAAACATTTTGAAAATGACCAAACCTGTGTTTCTTCTCTTAAAGGGAAGCAACACAGAGCTTCTTGTAAGTCTAAAGTTCTGAATCCAATTACTAAGCCTTTGTTTATGCTACATATAGATTTGTTTGGTCCAACCTTTGTGAGTAGCTTAATGCATAAGAAATATTGCTTGGTAGTCACTGATGATTATAGTAGGTTTACATGGGTTTTCTTTTTAACAACATAGGATGAAACCAGTGAGATCCTTAAGAATTTTATCAAAGACATTAAAAACCTAATGGATAAGAAAGTGAAAATAATCAGAAGTGATAATGGAACAGAGTTTAAGAACAAAGTTATGGATGATTTTTGCAGAGAAAAAGGTATTAAGAGAGAATATAGTGTAGCTAGGACTCCTCAGCAAAATGGTGTAGCTGAGAGGAGGAATAGGACACTAATTGAGGCTGCTAAAACTATGTTAGCCGACTCTAAGTTACCTACCACATTTTGGGCTGAAGCAGTTTCTACTGCTTGCTATGTATAGAATAGGGTCTTAGTAGTCAAGCCTCATAACAAGACACCTTATGAACTTTTTAGAGGTTTTAAACCAGCTTTAAGTTTTATGAGACCATTTAGTTGTCATGTTACTATTCTTAATAATTTAGACAGTTTAGTCAAGTTTGATGGCAAAAGTGATGAAGGTTTCTTTGTTGGATATTCTTTGAGTAGAAAAGCTTTTAGGGTATACAACACTAGAACTAGGAGGGTAGAACAAAACTTGCATATTGGGTTTTTAGAGAATAAGCCTATGATAGAAGGGAATGGTCCAAAATGGCTGTTTGATATTGATTCTCTAACCCAATCTATGAATTATGTACCAGTTACTGCAGGTACAATTTCTAATGACTCTGCAGGTACATCAGAAGAAATCAGTCAAGATTGCATTGTGATGCCAATTTGGAAAGATACTTCATACTTTGATTCACCTACCGAGGATGTTGATAATGGTGAACCAAAAATTGCTGATGATGCTCAAAAGCAGGTTGAAGATGGTCCAAATAATGAGAATGCTAAACAAGATAAGTTCGAAGATGATAGCAGTCAAGGTTGCAAAAATCGTGAATCGTTAGCCGGGCGGTCGACCACCTTGTAGCTTGTAATCAGTCAAGGTGGAATTAATTGGCGATTAATTGGATCGGCATTTTTGGTAAAATTTGGGTATTTCTGGCAAGTTTTGTGTATTTCCGTTGAGTTTTAGATATTATTGGCAAGTTTTTTTCTAAAAACAACTTGCAATAGATTTAAATAGTTCATATAAGTGATCAAAACAAGTTTACGGTGAGTTTTATGTACTTCCGGCAAGATTAGAAGGTTTTCAACAAGTTTGACCACCGTTGACCACGGTTGACCTATTTGTTTGACCCTGTTACATTAATCGGCAAGGTTGGTGGCCTTGTAGCGTCTATTCGGTGATTAAGCGGCCTTGTAGACCTTTTTTTGCAACACTGATAACATTACTAAAGATGTTAATGTTGTTAGACAACTTGTTAATACTGCCAGTCCTGATGTTAATACTGGTAGTCTTAAACTTAATGTTGTTGGCCCATCAGTTAATACTGCTAGTTCAAATGAACAAGATAGCCCTAAAGACATGTTCACCATAGGAGTTAGTCATACACTTGAAGCCACTCGTATTGAGTTCTTCAGTGATGAAGATGAACCAGAAGTTGATTTGGGGAACATCACAAATTCCTATACAGTTCCAACCACTCCCAATACAAGAATTCATAAAGATCACCCAATTGATAATGTCATTAGTGATGTGAAGTCATCTATTCAGACAAGAAGAATAATAAAAACCTACTTCTGAACAAGGGTTTCTTAGTGATGTATATGGACAGAAAACACATGATACCCTGAATACTTGTTTATATGCGTGTTTCCTATCACAGATTAAACCAACAAGCATTGCTAACGCTCTATCTGATTCATCCTGGGTAGAATCAATGCAGGAAGAACTTCTGCAATTCAAACTTCAACGGGTTTGGATATTTGTGGATCTGCCTAATGGAAAAGAGGCCATTGGAACAAAATGGGTCTTTAGAAACAAGAAAGATAAAAGGGGAATTGTGATTAAGGTCATAGAGAAGAAGAAGGCATTGATTGTGAAGAAGTATTTGCTCCTGTGGCAAGAATTGAGGCAATAAGATTGTTTTTGTCCTATGCTTCTTTTATGGGTTTTATGGTATATCAAATGGATGTAAAGAGTGCTTTCTTGTATGAAACTATTGAGGTAGAAGTCTATGTTACTCAACCACTATTATTTAAAGATCCTGACCATCCAGACAAAGTTTACAAGGTGGTTAAGGCACTTTATGGTTTGCATCAAGCACCAAGAGCATGGTATGAAACTTTGGCTAACTATCTGTTGGGAAATAGGTTTAAAAGAGGCAAGATAGATCAGACATTGTTTATAAAGAAGCAAAAAGGAGATATTTTCCTTGTACAGGTGTATGTTGATGACATTATCTTTGGCTCTACAAACAAGGAGTTATGTACTGGATTTGAGAAGCTAATAAAGGATAAGTTTCAGATGAGTTCTATGGGAGAACTTACTTTCTTTCTATGATTACAACTACAACAGAAGGAAAATGGAATATTTATCAGTTAGGATAAATATGTAGCTAAGATTTTGAAGAAATTCAACTACTCTGATGTGAAGTCTGCTTCAACTCCTGTTGATTTGGAAAAACCTGATGGTCAAGATGAGAGCTGGATGATGTTTGATGTACATCTCTATAGATCTATGATTGGTATTTGATGTATCTTACTGCATCTAGACCATATATCATGTTTGCAGTATGTTGCATGTGCTAGATTTCCAAGTTTATTTACCTAAGACATCTAAATCACTTAGCATCAAGAGGATTTTTAAGATTATTTGAAATGTAAACCTAACTTTTAGGCCTTTGGTATTCTAGGGATTCTCCATTTGAACTGGTTGCTTATACTGATAGTGACTATGCTGGAGCAACTCTAGATAGGAAGTCTACAACTGAAGGTTGTTAGTTTTTGGGAAACAGGTTGATATCTTGGCAGTGTAAAAAGCAAACTGTAGTTGCCACTTCTACAACTGAAGCTGAATATGTTGCTGCTGCTAGTTGCTGTGGACAAGTACTCTGGATTCAAAACCAATTGCTGGATTATGGGTACAACTTCATGAACACTGTCATTAATATTGAAAATAACAGTACTATCTGCATTATTGAAAATCATGTTCAACATTCTAAAACAAAACATATAGAGATTAGGCATCATTTTATAAGAGACTGCAACACTAAAAAGTTAATATAAATGATTAAAATTAATACTGATTTAAATGTTGTAGATCTTCTTACAAAAGGTTTTGTAAAGGATTAATACTATAACGTTTCTAATCTCCTTTATGTTTTTTGTAAAAGTATGAAAGGATAATACTAGTTAGTTTTCTCAATTAAATACTGCTAAGTTATAATTAAACTATTAGTTATTACATAAGACTGTTATGTTAATAACAGTTAGTCAAAGTTAATGCGTCAAGAACAATATGTGTTTGGAGTTTGTATATTTGTCTAAGAACTACATTTGCAGTAAAGCATGTTGAATACCTGATGGTGAATGCTTCACCTTTTGAAGAAAGATAATGGTCTTGGTTCACAGTGTTTAACTTTTATTCATGGATTATGCATAAATATGGATCCTCATGAATTCCCACATGTCTATCTAGTCTTTTCTAGTGTGCTTGTGATGAATAAAGGTATGTTGTTGCATAATTATTGAAGATAAAGTTAATGCTGTTCGACTTCTGTTAATACTGCTAGGCATAAAATAACTACTACTGTCCGATGCAAATGTTAATGCGTGTTAAATGACATAGGGCAACCAAATTGCAACTGTTTCAAATTCTTATCTCTTAAGGCATTGTTTGAGGGACGGTTCCTTATTTATACAACCAAAAAGCATGGATAAAAGGATGTGTTATATCATAAGTATGTTCAACAGGGATCAAAACACGTCTAGGCATATCAAAAGAGGTCGGGACATCAAGATACCTCAGTCTAGTGGTCCCCCTGATAAAGGTTGGTGATGAGGCTGTCCATAAGGAGTTGGGTAACAGAATGGAAAGGGCTGCCACTACTGCCTCTAGCTTAGAAGTAGAGCAGGACAATGGTAACATCAAATAAGACCCATTCCATTGCAACACTTAATGAATCAAACTCTTAGGGAATTGTTGGCAGGATCGGGGGGAAATGGTCCTCCGGTGCAAAGATACCATATTTGGGGACATCGAATGCACCAACAAGGTATGTGTAGATTAACATGGCGGTAAACAGACCATATGCATCCGGAAGGGCGGGGGGGGGGGGGGGGAGCCCAGCCCCTCTCAAGAGGTTACACACGGAAGAGATGTACTGTGTGGTGGGTGCGGGTGACACGAGCAGAGGCGAAAGCATATGTGGGGGATAGGCTGTGAGAGAGAGATGTTGTACAGCTAGGCGCTGGTCATATAGAAAACAGGGGGTGGAGAAGAGAACAAGAGGTCTATCGAAGTGGTAAGTGTACCCAAAGAAAATAAGAGATTTTGTGAGCTTAAAAATAGAAAGAGAGATGTGTGCATAAAAACAGAAATGAGTGATTATGTGAGCAAAAATAATTGAGAGATTATGTGAGCATAAAAACAGAAAGAGAGTGTGTGTGAATCAAATTTGATGATGAAAGTTGCTTTTTGGATGAAAATTTAAATGAATTACTGGTGTATTCTTTTAATGCTGCTCAGTTTCAACTTAAAAGCGCAAAAAGCTTAAGTTAATGCTGTTAGGCTGAAATTAGTACTACCCGTATTTGGTTCCTGTTTGTTAAGCGAGTGTTAATGCTTCCATTCAAGTTTTCTTCTGCTATTGAGGGTGATCTATAAATAGCTATCGATTAAGGTTTCATTTACTTCTTTTATTCGAATTTGCTTATTCAAAACACTCGCTAACCATAAACCCTAATTTAATTTTCATCTTTGATCATCAAATTCATCATTGTGTCAAGTCTTAAGTTTGCTGAAATGCACAATGTGGTCACGTTCTTGGAAAAAGCTAAAGAAAGTGATGGGTTTGCAGAGATAATTGATTTCCTAAAAGCAAGTTCTGTTTCATATGCTTTAATAGTCAATCCAGTCATCTACACATCTTGTATTGAATAATTTTGGGCAACTACCAAGGTACAGACAGTTAATGAAGTGCGACAGTTACAAGCCCTAGTTGATAAGAAGAGGGTTATTGTTACGGAGTCAAGCATTAGGAAGATTCTTCACATTCGGATGATGCAGAAGGTACACGATTGTCTTCCAACTGCTACTATTTTTGAAGAATTAGCACGTATAGGGTATGAAAAGCCTTCTCAAAAGCTTACTTTTTATAAAGCCTTTTTCTCTCCACAATGGAAATATTTCATTCATACTATTACTCAATGCTTAAGTGCTAAATCTACTACATGGAATGAGTTCAGTAGTTCTATGGCTTCTTTCATCATATGCTTGGAAACTAATCAAAAGTTTAACTTGTCTAAGTATAATCATTGATGCAATGGTGAAACAAAAAGTACTTAGATGGGGAGTCAAATTCTGGATGTATCCACGTTTTCTCTCCAGTTTTTCATTAATCAACAACTTGGGTAAATAGTAACTCCACAAGAAGATTTTTGTTAATCCCTTTCACACAAAGAAAGTTTTTGCCAATATGAAGAGAGTTGGAAAGGATTTCTCTGGGAGAATAACACCTTTATTTGATACCATGATGGTTCAACCTATTGAAGAAATGGATGAGGATTCGGATCATCCAACTGATTCCACTCCAATACACATTATTGATCAACCATCTTCATCTTCCCAACCCAAGAAGAAACAACCATCTAAGAAGGCTCAGAGACAGGAGGCAGAGGTTCCTCGAGATGAGGCGGAGCATGAGGAAAGTGTACCAACACCTTATAATGATCCACAACCTAGTGGTGAGGACAGCATGAAACTAACTAATTTGATGGTTTTATGTACCAAATTGCAAACACAGGTTCTTGATTTACAAAAAGCAAAGGATGCTTAAGCTAAGGAGATTGTTGCTTCGAAGAAGAGGATCCAGAGGTTAGAAAGGAGGAAATTGTCAATACCTATAGGTTTGAAAAGACTCAGGAAAATTAGTATGTCTAGGAGAGTTGAGTCCTCTAAAGACCAGGAGAGTTTGGGTGCTCCTGAAGATGCATCCAAACAGGGGAGGAGTATTGAAGATATTGATGCTGATGTTAATGTTTCTTTGGTTGATGAAACTCAAGAGAGACAGATTGACATTAATGTTTGATATGGGAGATTTGGAGGAATGATGAGATCATGTGAAGCAAAAGTTGATAGGAAAAGATGAACACGAGTACAAGACCTGATGATCAGTACTGCTGGTTGTATGTAAGTATACTACTGCTAGTGTTGATGATAGTGTTGTTCCTACAACTATTGAGGAAATCACTTTGGCTAGACACTTATACAGATTAAAGCAACTAAGCCTAAAGTTGTTACTACTGCTGTATACTACATAACAACTGCAAGACCCAAGGATAGAGGGGTGGTTGTACATGAGCCAAGTGAGTTCAGAGTTCCACAAGAGACACAACCTTCAAGTTCTAAAGATAAAGGAAAAGGTATTATGATTGAGCCTGAAGTTCCTTTGAAGAGAAAAGATCAAATTGCTCTTGATGAACAAATTGCAAGAGATATTCAAGCTAAGTTGGATGCTGAATTATTAGAAGAGCAAAAGCTAGCAAGGAAACAAGAAGAAGAAGCCAACATAGCATTGATTGAGTCATGGGAAAATACACAAGCTATGATGGAGGCTGATAGATTGCTGGCTGAGAGACTCCAATCAAAGGAAAGAGAGGAATTAACAGATGAGGAAAAAGCAAAACTATTTATGGAACTAATGGAGAAAAGAAGAAAGCATTTTGCTACACTCAGAGCACAAGAAAAGAGAAACAGACCTCCTACTAAGGCACAAAAGAGAACTCAAATGTCTACTTATCTTAAGCACATGGGTGGATATAGATGAAATTCGAAAGTTGTTTGATAAGGAAATGAAGAGAGTAAATACCTTTGTAGCTATGGGTTCTGAGGTACAGGAAAGCAAAGAAAAGAAGGAAGAAGGTAGAGAGGAAACAACTAAAGGCAGCAGAAAGAAGATGCTTGGAAGGAAAAGAGCAGGGAAAGAACAACAGAAAGAATCCTCAAAGACTGCGCAAAATTAAGAGAAGAAAAAATTAGAGGAAGATTGATGAAGTTGATAAGCTGAGCTAAAAGAAGCTTTGGTGATTAAAAAGATGAGAGAAATAGCAATTGATGCTAATACCACTTGCTACAAAATACCAGTGTTATTGATTAAAAGCTTCAAAAAGAGGTGTCATAGTTGGTAACAGAGACGAGCGCAGTTGATAAGAGCAGATGGAAGTTCTAAGAGATACTCTTTAATGATAAGGATGCTACAAGGAATAGATAGAGAGACATTGGTAGCTCTTTGATGATAGTGAATGCAAACGTATATGGTGTGGGATACAAGGCCTGAAAATGAATTTGAAAAAGTGTTGTATGGAGATTTGAAAGTTATGTTTGAACCAGACATAAAAAGTGATATATGGAGAATGTTGCAAGGATACAGGGTGACTATTTGGAAGTTGATTGATTCATCTAGAGTTCACTTTGTAAGGTTTGATAATCTTTACATTTTTATGTTGGTTGAAAGGAGATACCCCCTCACACCAATTACCTACCATCACCAAAAATGCTCAACAAGAAACTTCAAACTGATCATCAAAATGAGATGTGTTATCAACTGCTAAAGCTTATGGTAAAGCAGCAAAAAGGTAAATGAAAGGTTTGAATGCATCTTCCTGAAGTGTGATGAAGACTTTTAAAGAAGAAACTTGAAGATCTGAAGATGGAAGACAATTTAAGGGGAGAAAGGATTGTTTGGGCTTAAAAGACTTCATGGAATTCATTAAAGTTACTACTATTAGGTACATAATGAAATTATGCTAAAGTGGTTGAGTACTTCTGTATATAATGTTACCACTACTATTACTACTAGTTAGTATAATTTAGTACATAATAGCATAAAGTTACTGCTGTAGTTGAAAGTTAAAGACTTTCTTAGTCTTGAAAGACAAATATAAGCTAAGTAGTAAGAGCCTGTAGTAGTAAAAGTAAGATGGTTGCAAGTACAAGTTACTACTTTAGTGTATTTTAGTACAACTTAATGTATATTAGAGCTGCTGGTGGAAAGATTACAACTGTTTGAAGACTTTCTACTGTCAAGAAGATAAAGCGAATTTAAAGAGATAAAGATTGTTAGAACAAGAAATGCATGAGAAGATAAGTGTTTGAGATATTTATGTCAAGATATACATAATGTATTTATTTAGGAAGATACGTATATGTTTAGAAAAGATTGAATTATCTTAGGTAATGTATTGTTAAGCCGACAAGACTCCTTAGTCTATAAAAGGAGGTTCTAGGGCATTAGTTAATGTATCACAAAAACACACAGTTGTATCATTATTAGTTTTCATAGTTGTCAAAGTCGATTAAGAAAAGCTTCAAGGTTGTAAACCCCAGTACTAAGTTAAGAGTACTCGTATTATTGATCTAATAATATTAGAGCATTTGGTTATATCTTTGTTGTTCAAGATTACTGTTTCATTGATTTTAACTTCCTAGATGTATTAAGGTTGAGATTTCCGCAGTACACATTAATATACTTACAAATTTCTACAAACAGGTTATTTGGCTTTATCCAAGGTATTTTTAACCTTAGACAACCTAAGGAATCGATCTAGGTTTGGGATCAACACTTTTTATACTCGTCAAACTAAAATTCTCAATCATCAAATTCAATCTAGAGATGAGCATTGTGATGGATTAAGGTCAATCGGGAAGGGCATCAAAAACTTGTGGAGAAATATGAAGAAATAAGCAATTTGGAAAATTGCTATAAGACAATATATATATCCACTACTTAGTTATATTTGTTGGTATTTATCTTTATTACCTACACTTCGGTACCATAACTTATAATGCTTAATAGGATTTTTAGTACTTAATTTGGGCAACGTAATTTGCCTTGGATGATCGTTCCATTTTATCATCCTAAAACTTGCTTGCATGCACTTTGATACACTATGGTTATTTCTATAATATTATGCATGCTTGATTACTTCTTAGTCAATATGCCTAAGTTTGCTTCTCTAATAGAACTTAGGATAGCTAGCCTTGTGAATTTGATTACTAGGAAGTATTAGATAATTCGTGATGAAATAGGATTGACTGCAAAAGGGAAAATCTTGGAAACTTTTTCTGTACATGATTTACAAAAGTCAGGACAGACTGGAAAAAAAAACGCGTATTCTCTAGAAAACGTCCCCTATAAATATAGTGCGGCCCCCAAATAAATCTCGGACCCCGCCACCATATATATGGACTTGCCACACAGGGTAGGCTTGGAATTTTATAACCGTGTCTCCTGATTTTATGTGCAGTTGACCAACCTTTGTTTTAGACCCAGCTACATCTTCTGCATTTTGCTAAACCATTTATGGAATCTCCTTTCCTAAACCTCATGCTTTACCTCTTTAATCTAATCCTTCTAAATTAAATACTCATCCTCGACACTCTTGCTATCATTTTCATCACCTTCATATCTTACTTCCATGGCTTCCACTCAAGCCTCCTCATCTAAAACTTCCAAGAAAATCAAACTCACCATCATTCCACCTAGACAACTCTTTGTCAACCTTTCTAGTGATGAAGATGACACTACCACACCTTCTCTTATAACAAAATCCTCTTTTCCATCTCCACAAAATGCACCATCAAAAACTCCATCAATCAAAGATACATCATCTACCTTTGGCACTACTCCTTCCTCATTTGAGTCAAAACCTTAATCTTTACCTCCTTCCGTAATCTCAAATGACACAAAACATAGACCAAATCCTCAACAAATCAATCCCATTCTTAATGATAATCCTGGATGTACCTCTCCAAAGACCCTTCAAACCCAATTCCACCTAAAGCCATCCTTAAATTCTAATACTCCTTCACCACCTCACCAAAACTACTATCCTCAACCACCTCTCATGGGTCACCTTATTTACTTTAACTACCATGACAATCATGGGCTTTAACTTGTAATTGTTGTTTTCACAACCGAAAACTATTCTTTACCTTAAGGGAGAGATGGAAATCAAATGTTTGCTCACCTTGAATATCTTCTTACCTCCGCCATTGCCTCACCATCTCCACCTCATCCTTAAAACATTTTCAATACTTCTAAATAATGATTTTGTTAGCTGTGTTTTTATGTAAAGTGATGGTCATTATATATTCCAGAGCCTTGTATAAGAAAACATAGTTTACGGGAATTCATTTTAGCTAATTAGGCCTAGGTGTTGGGCTAAAGCCCATTAGTTTGGCCCAAGATAAAGCCAAACGACCCAAACAAGGGTCCATGTCTTTAGTAGTATAAATACAACCCTCCTAGCATGTTAGGAGGTTGTTGGTTCTCATTTTTATCTTTTAGTAATCAACCATTTTCTTTCTTTTATTTCTCTCTCTAGTTCTTTCTCTCTCTAAGTTTTTTTTCTCTTATTTTGTATTTTATGGTAATGAAATGATATCATGTAACATGTGGTATCAAGAGCCATGAGTTGATTATTGATCATTGATCTAGTTTTTTTTCTTTGTTTTTTTTTTCCTTTGGTTCGAATCATATAATAAAAGTGGGATTCACTTTGTGTGTTCAATACACCATAAATCTTGCAACATTCTTGTATTTGATCACTGAGAGGCTAGTTGTACAAGAAAATCCTTGGAAAAACATCAAAAGCTTGATCTTTTTAAGGTCTTTGGTTAGAAAAGAGGGTTTTTGTACTTGAATCTTGATTTCAAATTTTTTTCGTAAAAACGTTAAAGTTTGGATTTTTAAGGTTCTCCTAGTCTTAGATAAGTAAGAAGTACAAGAAATTTTGGGTAAAAACGATCCAAAGTGAGTCTTTTTAGGTTTTGAAAAAGTTGAGTTTCGTCCAGTAGAAGGTGATTTAACAAGGCGAGTTAACAAGGCGATTTAACAAGGAGAGTTAACAAGGCGATTTAACAAGGCGATTTAACAAGGCAATTTAACAAGGCGAGTTAACAAGGCGATTTAACAAGGCGAGTTAACAAGGCGATTTAACAAGGTGATTTAACAAGGAGAGTTAACAAGGTGATTTAACAAGGCGAGTTAACAAATTTCCTGCACAAGGTGATTTAACAAATTTCCTTCACAAGGTGATTCAACAGATTTCCTTCACAAGGCGATTTAACAATTTCCTTCACAAGGAGATTTATCAAGTTGTCCAAAGCAAAGGCAAATTCACTCTAATTACAACAACGATTTCAACAACACTAAATATTGTTTTCAACGGTTCTATCTTCTATTTTTGTAAAATCCCATGAAAGATTCAATTCTTTTCACGGTTTTATCCAAAATTGTAAAATCCCGTGTATTCCAAACCACTAATCACTAAAACGATCCTTGTTTATCATTTCACATCACTTTTGCAATGTCGACTCAACAAGACATTTATGCAGCCCGTTCTGAAAACCGCCCTCCTATGCTTAAAAAAGAGAACTACGTTCCATGGTCATCACGTCTTCTCCGTTATGCTAAGATTAGACCAAATGGAAAGTTAATCTACAGTTCCATTATAAATGGTCCTTATGTCAGACGAATGAATCCTGAACCATGTGATGCAGCCCGTGCAGTTCCTGTTCCTGAAACGTTTCATGAACAAACCGATGATGAACTCACAGAAGCAGAAATAAACAGATGGAAGCTGATGATCAAGCAATTTAGACCATTCTTCTCGGTCTTCATGAAGACATCTATGCTGTTGTTGATAGTTGTGAGACTACTCAGGAAATCTGGTTACGTGTTCAATAAGTGATGAAAGGTTCTGATATTGGAATTCAAGAGAAGATGGCAAAGTTGTTTAATGAATATAAAAGGTTTACTTCCACTGATGGGGAATCAATTGAGTCTTACTATCATCGTTTCTCAAAGTTGATGAATGATTTCAAGAGAAACAAACACTTTCCAGAAAAGATTGCCAGTAATCTCAAGTTCCTAAACAACTTACAACCAGAATGGAGTCGACATCTTACCATTGTTCATCAAACAAAGGACTTGCATACCGCAAATTACACTTAGTTGCATGATTTCTTAAAGTACAATCAAAAGGAGGTAGATGAACTAAGAGTTAAACGACTTGTAAAAACACAAGATAATTTAGCACTCATGGCAAATTCCAACAATCCTTTCAATTATCCAGTGTTTCACTCATATCTACCATCATCAAGTACCTACATACAACAACCACTACCCAACAACAACTATAACCAACAACCATCATTCAACCAGAACTACATGCAACAACCTATGCCAAACCTCGAAGACATTACAGACCCAACAACTGCAATGAACATGGAACTTATTCTAATGACCAAGGCATTTGAACTAAACTACTCAACACCAACCAACAACAACTCGAGAATTTCATCTAACCCTCAAAATAGGCAGATTGCTTAGCCGTCCGGGGTATTGAAATTTGGGGTCAAAGATAACAAATACAATGGTTATAGGAAAAGGGTAATTATATTTTTAGACAGTATGCTGGGCAGAATGCAGGGAATCAAGTCGTTCAGAATGTAGTTTAGAATCTGGGTGTTCAGAATGTTAGAAATCAGAATGGGCTTATTGTTGTTCTGGGGATTGCTAATTAAAATCCGAATGGGAATGGTAATGTTGTAGCAGCACGGGCTACGGGTAATTCGATTGGGAATAATGGTAAATACATAAGGTGTTACAACTGCTGAGGATTGGGTTATCTTATTAGGAACTGTACAGTAAGACCACGGAGAGGGGATGTTGCTTATCTTCAGACCACTGTTGAATTGCTCAGAAAAGAAGAGAAGCAGGAATTTAACTCCAAGTTAAAGAATTTGATTTGATGGCTGCTGCAGCGGATCTTGATGAGATTAAGGAAGTCAATGCAAACTGCATTTGATAGGCTAATTGCAGCAAGCTCGACAATCAAGGGTAACTTAGAGTAATAAAGCTCCCGCCTATGACTACGGATCAGCTAAGGTACAACTTCATGACAATTGCTATAATGATGAGATATTTAATATGTTTACCCAAGAGGACCAATATACTAAGCTACTCGAGCCCATTCCTGAACCACACCAAGTACCACAGAATGATAGTAATGTTATTTCTGAGGTTTCTAGTATGGAACAAGGTAGGGGAACAATAGAACAACATCCTGTAAATGTTGAGGAAACACGTGCGTACCAAGAATCATTATTTCATAATTTAGTTACTGAAGTTAAGAAAGTCAACTTGGTTAATCGCAAAATGAAAGAAACAAATGCGGAATTGACCACTGAGCTTGCTAGATATAAAAATCAGTAAAGTGTTTTGAAATTAGTCAAGAAAAATATGACAAACTTGAAGGAGTTATCGAACATTCGGTTTATCAGAGCAACCAGTGGTTACTAAAAAGATAAATGCACTTCACTTAAGTTCAGGTAAACAAATAACGGCTTTGAATGAGGAAATTTCAAATTTAAATAAACAACTTTCAAAGGAAAAATCAACCGTTTCTTCTCTTCAAGAAGAAAAGAAAAGGTTGAAGTCTGATTTCAAAATACGCGAAGACGAGCTTCTTGATAAACAAATTCAACTTGAGAATAAGATAAAGGAATTAGATAATATTTTGGTTAAAACGGGTCAATCGATTCAAACGATGCACATGCTTTCACCTAAGCCAGACTCGTTTTACCACACCGAACAGAAAATGGCTTTGGGTTATCAAAATCCTTTTTATCTCAAGCAAGCTCAGCAGAAACAACAGAGTTTGTATAATGGCAAAGTTCTATTAGAAAAGCATGATCCTCCTGCTGTGTATGATTCGGAGGAGACACTGCAACTTGCTCAAGAGAGTCGCTTAAAAATGAAACAATTGAACAAAGAAATAAAACCGGCAAATTATACAAAGATTAATCATCTTTCGGGGGTTTTTGTTTCTCAAACGGCCAAGTCACGTGAAGAGTTATATTTTTCAAATACTTCCAAAACGGCCAATGTTTCTAAACCAATTTCAATACCAAATGAAGAGTTTTCGGATGATACTACACCAAGTGTTGCACGAAAATTTCTAAATGAGGTAAAAAGCACCATTGTAACTCTTCAACGTGTTGTCAAACAAAAAATGACTTTGGATATACACAATTGGTCGTCTTCTGTTCACCAAGAGATTCACAAAATTGTAAAGGATGAAATTTTCCCTATCGTTAACCAAGTTGATGCTAGATTGCAAAATTTCAAAATACAATTTTTGAAAGAAGCAACCAAATTTGTTCGAGACTTCAAATCTCTTGCAAAAGAAGCTGATGAATCTCTTGCCAAACACAAGGCTTTGGAATTAGAAATTGAGCGTCTCTTGAGAGCAGTTGTCAGTCAAGATATTATGTCTATTGTGAAAAATAATTCTGTTGTAGATACATTAAATCTCCAAACTAAGCTTGAACGTACGAAAGAACGTTTTGAAAATTGTATCATTAAAAAAGAGAATGAATATGCTAAACTTTGGAATGATTGGTACAAAAAGTGTGAAGAATGCAAATATGACAAAATTTCGTACGATAAAGCTTATAATGACCGCAACAAATCTTCTCACGTATGTAGAATACTTCAAAAACCATACTAAGTAAAGTAGTATATACTACTTCCCCCTGGAAGTTGACCTGATTACCTCAAAGTACATGTTTTCCCCTATGATGGTTTTGAACTCTTGGAAGCATCATTGACGTGTACGACCATATACTCGAGAAGTTCTTGTCATAAGCAACAATCTTGAAGAGTTATGAAAGACATTGAAGAACTTTGAAAGATTTTGCTGAGACTGTGAAGTATCATTGACGTTCTGTAGCTTCAAATATCCTGTGAGAATTGCTAATTACATCTCAACCTTTATACTCTCTGGCTAACTTACCAACCTCGTATTCTGTCGGCTATTGTTGTGACCACATGGTGAAGTAAACCCGATATACCAAAT
>BQNB010099008.1:0-23478 GCA_026074375.1 Tanacetum coccineum
CTATGTCTACGCACTATTCGGCCATGAGAAATGAACCAGACACCTTTGATTATCAATAAAAATTGTCGAATGCTCCAAATTATTGACACCAGAGTCTGCCCTTAGAAACTTTGATTCGTAGATCATCACCTTCTTTTTGGTATATTAATACAAAGCATCACATTATGGTGTCAAATCAAAACATATATAAAAGCAAGCGGAAGACTTTATTAATCAAAATACCAAGTCATAAAATAAAATGACTTCCAACAGTATTAAATTCTAACAAAGTCAAATGAAAGAAGTCTTCAAAAGGAAAGGTCTTAAAACACAAATCCCAAATCAAAAAGGTTCTTCTAAAGGTGGGTCCTCTAAAAGCTCCTACTCTCAACACTCATAACCCAACTTCCCGCTTAGTACCTGCCGCAGGAAATGGAATCGCGGCTGAGCTAACGCTCAGTGAACAGATATAATAATAATAATAATAATAATAATAATAACGGAAATAAAACGAAGGTTTGAACGAAACGGATCCTGAGAATCTGCTAAACAAATTTCATGCGAAATAATAAGCGATGATTAAGAATTAAAGATAACAAAAGAGTGCCCACGAGCTTGAAACAAAAGTCTAAAGCATGCCACACGCTTAGACTACATAATCCAACACACATCGTATCATATCATATCATATAAAATTGTACATGGGAGTTGCAGACTCTAGATGTACCCTACAAACTATGAAATGGGGTGTATTGCACACACACACAACCATTCACCTAAACTGAACGGAACAAAGTACCTAGGATGCATCCATACGCTCCGTGTAAAACAAAGTTATATCCATATACACAAGCACTATGGCGAGTGTACGAACATATATAATCAATTCATAATAAGTGCACATACAAAAGAGAATGCCGTGGACTAATCACACCGCCACAGATAGTGTCATGCCATTGGTGCATCAATGACATGGTCATGGTACCTCCATGACTAGTTCAAATAGCTCAGGCAAGATTTAGGCAAAAGATATAAGTGAACAAGATACTAATAATCAAATCAAGATAACAGATCTAACCTCATATTTAAACAAGGATCAGCAGAATCATAATTGCGAATATCAAATCAAACGGAATATCGGTGAATATCAAATGAATATCAAATGAATCATGAGAACGGATAGCAAATCAAACAGAATATCAAATGAATATCAACTGAATCAAATAGCTAAGATGATGAAGAATCAAGTCAAGAGGTGTCCTTACTAAAAAGGACGAAATATCTGTACCTTAACAAACAAGCAACGGAGAGAACGAACACGAAGACAAAAGATCAAAACCTCTTCACCGAATCTACATAAATCCATGATTACATATTATTATCTATCTTATTTCATAAGTTTATTACTTAATCTTACCATTAAAACACTTAAGGTAACTAATTTAAGGGTTTTCCAATTTTCCAGAATCTGCCAATATTTTTAAGCAAGTTTCCCGATGTTAAAGACCCATTAAACGAGCTCCTAAAAATATACCAAAAATTACAGAGGTTTCCACATGTGTCTAGTATGTCTATGAATTTTGGTGGATTTTATTTCCATGTTTAAATACTCTTACAACCCTTGTTACCAAAACTGACCCCGAAAGTGACCTGACATAACCTTTGAAAAGTTGACGCGTAAAAACCCTACTTAGACAACTCAGAAAATTCAAAAAGTCTAAATACTTATGATTTTCGAATTAAAAATCAAACACTACAACTGAAATTTTCGGCCAAAATCTGCAATTTTGACACTTAATCTTATATCCTTTAAAAATCAACCTTCCCGACCTTCAAAAAATATAAGCTCAACTTTTCCAGAAACTAGACTCATTGAATTTAACTTTAGGCTCAAGAATCATGTTAAAACCAATTTTTATCATCAAGTTACACCTCGTTGAACATGACTCAAATTCTGGACAACAAACAAACCCGAATTAAAACCCTAATTCCTTAACCATTCTTTTACCAAAACACATCCTAGGGTTTCTAATCATGTATGATTTCATTAATAACACCATTAATATTTATCTAGGGTTTAAAAACATAATTTTAAGCCATAATAATCAGATTACACAATTTACAAATTAATAAGTTCATGAAAACATGATTTCTCCTATTTACCACTTTATGATTTTATGAAAAACTTGCATGAAATCATGGAGCACAAAAGAATGAATCAAGAGAATCACGGAATACTTACGAAGATTAAGATGGATACAAGAACAAGAACACCAAAGAATTGTACCAAGAACACCAAAGAATTACACCACAAGCACCAAAACTTGAATAACCAACCGGAATCACATATACCTTTTTCTTTCTTGCAACTTCTATGGATGAACACACAAGATTTTTGGGAGAAAATTTTTTGAGAGAATAATGGTGGAGAGGAGTGAATATGGCCGGCCATATAAAAATAAAAGGGAAGGGAAGACACATATAACTTTCTTGCAAAATTAAAAGATTTGATCACCTTTTTCCTACACTCTTTTCCTAAAATAAGCTAAATTTCAAAAATAAAAGATTTTGGTAAATAATACCCCATAGGGGCCAGCCTAAATGAAGGAAAAGAGGGGGAACAATTTTTTTTTTCATTTTTGAAGATTACACAATATTTGCTAAAAACCTTTTTACTTTTATTTCTTAAAATAGGTTTTATAAACAAAAGGAAATTAAATAAACAAAATAACAAAATCAAAAATATATTTCTAAGGGTGGACGGAATTATGTATATAAATTAGGGAATTTATATTTTTTTAAAACTATATATCTTATATTATAACTTAATAATGCACAATTAATTATAACCTAAGGTTTTAATTCCAAATACTTATTATTAAACTTTAGGTTATATTTCAAATTAACAAAATAAAATGAAATTCAAATTTTTGGGTTTTACAACTCTTCCCCTCTAAAAAGAAAATTTTGTTCTCGAAATTGAAATCGAAATAGAAATAGGTAGATGAATTCAGGGTTATTCAGATCACCAAAGATGACACGATTGGTATGATAAACGATAGGGGTGCGATGAACAGTCAACCAATTCATACCAAGACTAATATCGAAGTCACTCATATCTAGAGGAAACAGATTAGCAGAACAAATCTTATCATCAAATCGAAGCGGACAGTTCTGATATTCGTGGTCAATGATCACCAGACTTTTCATAGGCGTAGATATCGGTAAGGTATAATTAAGTAGCGTAGGGAAGATGCTAAGGTGTTTAGTAAATGAAACAGAAACCACAGAATGTGTTGCACCCGTATCAAATAAGACAAAACAGCACGACCATTCAAGAAGAGAGTTCCCGAAACGGTACCTAAAGAGTTAGCCGCCTGATCCTTGGTCAAAGAAAATACTTGCCCCTTAGCAGCAGGTAATCTTGTAATTCCCATTCCCCTACTTCCAATTTCACATTCTTAGGGCAATCCTCGCATATGACCATTCAAAAAACCTCAGTGAAACAAAGTCAGTAACCCTATGACAGGTCTTGCCCGGATGAAGTTTCCCACAATGTCACTTGGAGAAAAGGGGCATAGTTCAGGGTATCTTTTCCTGACCTTAAGGACCCAGAGAAACGGTTGTATGCTGACTCGGTTATGTTCGTGAACTTTTGATTCACTGTTGCCACCCTGCCTGTCATAACTCGCGACGTCATAACCACCACTTTTGATCTTAACCCTATGATTGATATCTGAGTTGTCGGTCAAATGCGGTCACCAAAACGGTTCTCTTGTTATTATGGACTTGGCTCTCTGGAGAACTCAAATGTTCTAGCTGCATTGGCCACGTGGGCATATCAGTAAATTTCGTGTTCACTTTTCCATCTAGAATCCAATACACAAAGTGCCTATTGAAATGTATTTGGCATGTTCCTCGGAGGGACCTGCTTTCTTACCTACGAAACCTACCAAATAGAACCTCCTTATAAGCTCACAATTGGTTTTCATCTCTCTGAGAATCGTGTTGGTACTCCCTCTCATACTTTTGTTGCTCTGACCTGGGAAAGTACTACAAAAAGAAGATGTCACAGAAATCCTTCCATGACAAGGTGGCCATATATGTCTCACCTCCTTTGGCTTGTTTAAAAGCCTTCCACCAATTGAGAGCATCTCCTTCAGACTTGTAACTTGCCAACCTAGCCTTAAATTCATCAGCACATCCCAAAACCTCGAATATCTTCTCAATGTGAGCAATCTAGTTTTCAGCATCAACTGGAGTGGTTGCGGAGCTAAAAGATCGAGGCTTTTGTTTCCTAAACCTTTCCAACCAAGTGTGGATGGTGGGAGGTTGGTCACCATTTCCCCCAGTGCTATTCTGACGGATCTCAATGGTGAGCCGAGTGGTGAGACCAGGTAACAATGCATCAACTGCTTGTTGTACTGCCGCCTCAAAAGCAGGACCCAAAAATTCGGGGGTAGATTAACGTGTGCCGACAATTTGTATCAAACAAATGGAAACAGCAATAGGAAATTTAGAGTTAAGATCAAAAATACGAAAGGAAGCGATTATATCTAAAAGGAAGCCTAATGTCTACCCAATTCCTCACAGGTCATACCAGGTTCAGTCAGGTCGAAATGGATCTTGGATACCTTAATTGTAACACCCCGCTTGATAAAGAGAAAAATCTATCAATTATGGTGCAAGTCAGAAATATAATAAAAGCAAGCGGAATGACTTTATTAATCAAAATACTAAGTCATAAAAATAAATTGACTTCAACAGTATTAAATTCCACCAAAGTCAATGGAAAGGAAATCTTCAAAAGGAAAGGTCTTAAAACATAAATCCAAATCAAAAGGGTTCTTCTAAAGGTGGGTCCTCTAAAAGCTCCTACTTCTCAAACTCATATTCCCAGTTCCGCTTAGTACCTGCCGCAGGAAAAGAAAACACG
The DNA here is from genome assembly GCA_026074375.1 of Tanacetum coccineum. Taxonomy (NCBI): domain Eukaryota; kingdom Viridiplantae; phylum Streptophyta; class Magnoliopsida; order Asterales; family Asteraceae; genus Tanacetum; species Tanacetum coccineum. The sequence continues at coordinate 4,916 of BQNB010099008.1, forward strand.
GCTGAGCTAACGCTCAGTGAACAGATATAATAATAATAATAATAATAATAATAAAAATAATAATAATAATAATAACAGAAATAAAACGAAGATTTGAATGAAACGAATATCGAGAACCTGCCAAACAAATGCCAAACGATATATATAGATCAATGGAATAGGGTTAGGTGTATCAAAGGATGTCCTGTGTAAACAAATGTCTAAAATGATACATGGATATAGACCCTAAACAAATATGATAGTCATAAATCAAATATACACAGGAGGTCTCATGTGTAACCAAATGTGATTGGGTGTATTGCACCCACACACAACATTCACCTAAAACTAAACAGAATAAGTTTTTTTTTTATTTTTTTACCTAGGATGCATCCATACGCTCCCTGCAAAACAAAGTTATATCCATATACACAAGCACTATAGCGAGTGTACGAACATATATAATCAAATAATAATAAGTGCATATACAAAACGGAACGCCGTGGACTAATCACACCGGAACAGATAGTGTCATGCCATTGGTGCATCAATGACATGGTCATGGTACCTCCATGACTAGATACAAATAGCTCGGGCAAGATTAAAGCAAAGATATAAGTGAACAAGTTTTGAATAATCTAAATATGGAAACGAATCTAGTAGCATATTCCAAACAAGAACCAACAGATTCATACAAACGAATACCGAATCAAACGGATTGTCAACATCAAATGAGTCATGATTACGGATAGCAACTCAAATAATATCAAAACGAAATCAATAAATCCAAGTAGCCAAACAATAGAGAATAGAAGTGTCCTTACTAAAAGGCGGACTGAGGGAGGATTACAAGATCAAACACCAAGAAGCCAAGAATACACCAAAGAATGAAGATCAATACCATACCAAGAATACCAAAACTTCAAGGATTACCCAAAAAACACCTAAACCTTTTTCTTGCTTAAAGCTTCTATGGAGGAATACACAAAATTATGGAGTAAGAATTTTGAGAGAATAATGGTGATGGAGGGGTGAATGTGGCCGGGCTTATAAAGAGAAAAAGAGGGGTCAAGATTTTCTTAGAACTTAAGGAGATTACAAGACATTTGCTTAAACCTTTTACACTCTTTTCCTAAAATATCTTTTGCTACAAAAATAAAAGATTTGATGTATCAACACCATCATTTGGCCGGCCATTTAACTCAAAGAGGGGGACAAAATATTTTTTTCCCATTTTGAAGATTACACAAAATATTTGCTAAAACCTTTTAATAATTATCCCATAAAATAGCTTCTTTTTTTTATAAAAAAGAAGTAAATATACAAAATAATTAAATTACAATATATATTTTTTGTTTTATGGGGTGGCCATACTTTATGTACATATATAGTTTTATATATTTTTTTTAAAAAACAAAATACCTTATGTTTATTCTTTATATTTTCTCAAAATTATAACTAAGGTTTTATTTTCAAATAATTATTATAAATCAAAAGAGGAAGCAGATACTATGGGGGAACCAACTATGGAGGAATACATGACTAAGACCCAAGATGGCTATGGGTCAGGAATTGCCAGGCCTAAGATCGATGAAAAGGCCCAATTTGAGCTAAAGGGTCAATTTCTCAAAGAACTACGTGACAACACTTCAGCGGTTTAGATCATGAAGATGCGAACGAACATATTAAGAAAGTTCTTGAGATTGTTGATCTATTCCATATCCCTAACATAACTCAAGATCAGGTAATGCTTCGAGCTTTCCCTATGTCACTTACTAGAGCCGCGAGTCATTGGCCAAGGAATGAACCATCTGGTTCAATTATGACTTGGGAAGCCCTGAAGAAGAAATTTTTGAGTAAATATTGTCCACCTGCCCGAACAGCTAAAAAGACGGAGGAGATTAATAACTTTCAACAACAACCTGATGGAACTCTTTACCAAGCTTGGGAAAGATTTAAAGAACTTTTGATGAGATGTACTCAACACTACTTAACGGATATGCAAGAGGTGATCTTATTTTATAAAGGATTGGTGATGCCTACTAGACAAATTCTTGATTCCAAGGGTGCCATACCAACTATGACAGCTGCCGACGCAAAGGTAGCCATCTAAGAGATGGCCAAACATTCTCAAAAATGGCACGATGGAACATCTACTAGGACTAGAAGTAATAACACTTTTGATGGATTTGTAACATCCCGCTTCGAGAAAGACACCAAGAGTAACGTTATGGTGTCATATCAGAACATATAAACGCAAGCGAAAGACTTTATAAATTTAAAATACCAAGTCATGAAACAAAATGACCTCCAAAAGTATTAAATTCCAAAAAAGTCTAGATGAAAGAAATCTTCAAACGAAAGGGTCTTAAATATAAATCCAAAACAATGGGAAAACTAATAAGGGTTGGTCTTCTAGAAGCTTCCTACTCTCAACACTCAAATCCCAGCTTCCCGCTTAGTACCTGCCGCAGGAAAAGAAAATGCGGCTGAGCTAACGCTCAGTGAACAGATATAATAACGACAACGGTAATAAGATAAAAGAATGAACGAAACGGATCACGAGAATCTGCTAAACAAATGTCATGAAATAATAAGCGATAATTAAGAATTAAGGATAACAAAGGAGTGCCCACGAGCTCGAAACAAAAGTCTAAAGCATGCCACACGCTTAGACTACATAATCCAACATACATCGTATCATATCATATCATATAAAATTGTACATGGGAGCTGCAGACTCCAGATGTACCCTACAAAATGTGAAATGGGGTGTATTGCACACACACAACCATTCACCTGAACTGAACGAAACAAAGTACCTAGGATGCATCCATACGCTCCCTGCAGAACAAAGTCATATCCATATACACAAGCACTATGGCGAGTGTACGAACATATATAATCAAATCATAATAAGTGCACATACAAAAGGGAACGCCGTGGACTAATCACACCGCCACAGATAGTGTCATGCCATTGGTGCATCAATGACATGGTCATGGTACCTCCATGACTAGATACAAATAGCTCGGGCAAAGAGATAGGCAAAAGATAACAATGATCAAGTTTCAAATAATCCAAATATGGAAACGAATCTAGTAGCATATTCCAAACAAGAACCAACAATTCATACGAACGAATATCAAATCAAACGGATTGTCAACCTCAAATGAGTCATGATTACGGATAGCAACTCAAAGGAATATCAAACGAATATCGAATAGATCAAGTAGCCAAACAAAAGAGAATGAAGTGTCCTTACTAAAAGGACGGAATATCTGTACCTTAACGAATAAGCAAAGGAGAAACGGACACGAAGACAATAGATCACAACCTCTTCACTGAATCTACAAGAACCCATGATTACATGTCATTATCTATCTTATTTTATAAGTTTTATCACTTGATCTTACCATAAATAAAGTTTACTTGACCAAATTAAGGTTTTCAAAAATTTCAGATTTTGACTACTTATTCAAGGTAAGTTTCCATACATAAATGACCCATAAAAACATCTTCTAAAATTACACCAAAAATTACAGAGGTTCCTACATATGTCTAATATACTCATGATCATTGTTTTAATTTATTTCCATGTTTAAGTATCCCTTTGACCCTTGTTACCCAAAACTGACCCGAATTTTAACCTGGCAGAACCTTTGAAAAGTTGACGCGTAAAAACCCAACTTAGACAACTCAGAAAATTCTGAAAAAAATCGTGAATGTAATTATTATCATGAAGATTTACCAAATAAAATTTTAGAAGCTAACTCCGTACGGTTTTTGAATTAAAAATCAAACACTACAACTGAATTTTTCGGATAGAAATTTCAGATTCGACACTTAATCTTTTAAAATCTAAAAATCGACCTTCCTAACCTCCAATTGACATGAGGCCAGATTTTACCAAAACTAGACTATTTGAATTTAACTTTAGGCTCAAGAATCATGTTAAAACCAATTTTTATCATCAAGATATATCCCGTTGAACATGACCTAAAATTCTGTCCAAAATTATTAACCATGAAAACCCTAATTAACACCCATCAAAACCAACCCTAGGGTTTCAAATCTTGTAGTTGTTATTAATAACGCATTTAATGACCAGCTTAGGATTTCATAACATAATTTTAAGCCATAATAATCAGATGACCCAATTTACAAATTAATAAGTTCATAAAAACATGTTTTCTCCTTTTTACCACTTTATGATTTTATGAAAACTTGCATGGAATCATGGAACAAAAAAAAATGAACTAGAGAATCTTGGAATACCTATGGAGACCAAGATGAAGACAAGAACAAGAACAAACACCAAGAATCAAGGATCACACTAAGAACACCAAGGCTCGAAAAACTCCACCCGAACCACCAACTTTTTCTTGCAAATTCTAGAGATGACTACACAAGGTTTTGGAGGATAAATTTTTAAGAGAGAATGATGAGGGGGAGGGAAGAGATCACGTTTTATATAGGAGAGGAGAAGAGGACAAAAATTTTCTATCCTTTTAGAAGATTACAAAAGATTTGGTCTAATATCTTTACACTTATTACTTAGAATAAGATTTGTAAAAAGAAAACAAAATAATTTCTAAATATATAGGGGGGGGGATTTTAATATATAAATATCTTTTTTTAAACAATTACCTTATGTTATGTATTTATAATACACAAATGATTATAACCCAAAGTTTTAATGTTAAAGACTTATTATTCAAACTTAGGTTATATTCAAAATGATGAAATATTAATGTAAACTAAATTTTTGGGTTTTACAACTCTTCCCCTCTAAAAGAAAATTTCGTCCTCGAAATTGAAATCGAAATTGAGATAGGTAGATAAATTCAGGGTTATTCAGATTACCAAAGATGACACGATTGGTATGACAAACGATAGGGGCGCGATGAACAGTCAACCAATTCATACCAAGAATAAAATCGAAATCACTCAGTTCTAAGAGAGGCAAATTAGTAAAACAAATCTTATCATCAAAATGAAGCGGACAGTTCTGATATTCGTGGTCAGACTTTTCATAGGCGTAGATATTGATAAAGTATAATTATGTTGCGTAGGGAAGATGCTAAGGTGTTTAATAAATGAGACAGAAACCACAGAATGTGTTGCACCCGTAACAAATAAGACAAAAACAGCACGACCATTCAAGAAGAGAGTTCCCGAAACGGTACCTGAAGAGTTAGCCACCTGATCCTTGGTCGAAGAAAATACTCGCCCCTTAGTAGCAGGTAATCAACGAATGAAACAGCGAAGATAATTTAAAGTTAAGATCAAAATACGAAAGGAAGCGATCATATCAAAAGGAAGCCTAATGTCTACCCAATCCTCACAGGTCATAACCTAGGTTCTACAGGGCTCAACCTGGCTCTGATACCATAATTGTAACACCCCGCTCCGATAAAGAGACAAAGCATCACATTATGGTGTCAAATCAGAACATATATAAAAGCAAGCGGAAGACTTTATTAATCAAAATACCAAGTCATAAAATAAAATGACTTCCAACAGTATTAAATTCCAACAAAGTCAAATGAAAGAAATCTTCAAAAGGAAAGGTCTTAAAACATAAATCCAAATAAAAAGGGTTCTTCTAAAGGTGGGTCCACTAAAAGCTCCTACTATCAACACTCATATCCCAGCTTCCCGCTTAGTACCTGCCGCAGGAAAACAACGCGGCTAAGCTAACGCTTAGTGAACAGATATAATAATAATAACGGAAATAAAACAAAGGTTTGAACGAAACGGGTCCTGAGAATCCGCTAAACAAATGTCATACGAAATAATAAGCGATGATCAAGAATTAAGGATAACAAAGGAGTGCCCACGAGCTCGAAACAAAAGTCTAAAGCATGCCACACGCTTAGACTACATAATCCAACATACATCGTATCATATTATATCATATAAAATTATACATGGGAGCTGCAGACTCCAGATGTACCCTACAAAATGTGAAATGGGGTGTATTGCACACATACAACCATTCACCTGAACTGAACATAACAAAGTACCTAGGATGCATCCATACGCTCCCTGCAAAACAAAGTCATATCCATATACACAAGCACTATGGCGAGTGTACGAACATATATAATCAAATCATAATAAGTGCACATACAAAAGGGAACGCTGTGGACTAATCACACCGCCACAGATAGTGTCATGCCATTGGTGCATCAATGACATGGTCATGGTACCTCCATGACTAGATACAAATAGCTCAGGCAAGATTAAAGCAAAGATATAAGTGAACAAGATACTAATGATCAAGTCAAGATAACGGATCTAACATCATATTCAAACAAGGATCAACAGAATCATAATTGCGAATATCAAATCAAACGGATTGTCAACATCAAACGAGTCATAATTACGGATAGCAAATCAAAGGAATATCAAACGAATCAAAGTAGTTAAAAACAAATGAGAATCAAGTCATGAGATGTCCTTACTAAAAGGACGGAATATATGTACCTTAACGAATAAGCAATCGGAGAGAAATGAACACAAAAGCAAGAGATCACAACACCTTCACCGAATCTACAAGAATCCATGATTACATATTATTATCTATCTTATTTCATAAGTTTATTACTTAATCTTATCATTTAAAACGCTTAAGGTAACTAAATTAGAGTTTTTCAAATTTCCAAAATCTGCCAACATTTTAAGTAAGTTTCCCAATGTTAAAGACCCATTAAACGACCTATAAAAATTCTACAAAAAATCACAGAGGTTCCCACATATGTCTATACACCCATGATTATTGGTTTAATTTATTTCCATGTTTAAGTATCCCTTTGACCCTTGTTACCCAAAACTGACCCGAACCTTGACCTGGCAGAACCTTTGAAAAGTTGACGCGTAAAAACCTAACTTAGACAACTCAGAAAATTCTGAAAAAAATCATGGATGTAGCACATATCATGAAGAGTTACTAAATAAAATTTTAGAAGCTAACTCCTTACGGTTTTCGAATTATAAATCAAACAATACAACTGAATTTTTCGGATAAAAATTCCAGATTCGACACTTAATCTTATAAAATCTAAAAATCAACCTTTCTGACCTCCAATTAACATGAGGTCAGATTTTTCAGAAACTAGACTCTTTGAATTTAACTTTAGGCTCAAGAATCATGTTAAAACCAATTTTTATCATTAAGATATACCCCGTTGAACATGACCTAAAATTCTGTCCAGAATTATTAACCATGAAAACCCTAATTAACACCCATCAAAACCAACCCTAGGGTTTCTAATCTTGTAGTTTTTATTAATAACACATTTAATGATCATCTTAGGGTTTCATAACATGTAATTTAACCATTTAATTAGATTAAAACCTAGAGAAATTTGACAAGAACATAAACACATTATTCCTTATAATCTTTTAGGTTTTTATAAAAAAATTTGCATATGTAATCATGGTGACAACAAGAATAAAACAAAATCAAGACTTACCTATGGAATGAGGGAGGAGTACAAAATTAAACACCAAGAACACACCAAATATTGAAGATCAAACCACACCAAGAACACCAAAACTTCTAGAATTACTCAAAAACACCTAAACCTTCTTCTTGCTTGAAGCTTTTATGGAGGAATACATAAATTTATAAAGTAAGAATTTTGAGAGAATAATGAGAATGGGAGAGAGGAGGGGGACGGTTTATATAAGAGGGGAGAGGGGGAGACAAGATCTTCTTATTCCTTTAGAAGATTACAAGAGATTTGGTCAAATCTCTTTACACTTATTACTTAAGATAGGTATTTGCGAAAAAGGAAAAGAAATATATACTAAACATAAGGGGGGCGGATTTTTGTAGATAATATAGGAATTTATATATTTTTTTAAACAAATAAATATCTAAGATTATGCATTTATAATGCACAAATAATTATAACCTAAGGTTTTAATGTCAAATACTTATTATTCAAACTTAGGTTATATTCAAAAGGGTGAAATAAAAATATAAACCAAATTTTTTGATATGTGTGAAAACACATATCCGTTTTATATCAAAAATAGCCCTAAAAAGACAAAATTGTGTTTTAAATGCTTGAATATTGCTTGTTTTGTCTTTGTGATTGTGTAGGTGTGGATATTGCAAAAATCTCAAGAAAACGGTTAAAACCGGGCAAACACGAACACGGGAACGGAAGAGCACACAAAAAGCCGGGAGAATGCTATCAAAAGTGGTCAAGTCAACCTTTGGTCAACCTAAGTCAAACCACAAAAAAGACAAAATCCCAAAAATACCAAATCAGTCCCTCATAGTTCACCAAAATTCATAAAAAGCCCTTAAAGCCCTAACGGTGTTAACTTCTATTAATAGAAGTTAACACTCGTTAACTTTTTATATAACAAATCCAATACTAAAGCCCGAACCCAATTCCTTTTACCCGGCCCAAAGGCAACCTATATTACCCGGGTAAATTTAAAAAAATCAAACACCCTTTTCAGTTAAAAAAAGGCAGGAATGACAATTGTTATTGTTCATCATCCTCAACCTTTAACCACGAAGGTAAAATCATAGGGCAAATGCAGATTGGCCACACGATTGAGTAATTAAAGGGTGAAAGTACACGTTGGCAGGGTAAAACGTCACCAAGCACTCTTATTGGTGGAGACCCAAGAAAGAATGGCACGGTGGACATGAAAGAAGCACAAGGAAATAAATCTTATACACTTGAAGTACTCACAAAAGAAGCACAACCTGTCACAATCACGGATTGCCACGCTGGCAATCTATGAGAGCTAAGATGTGATCTAACGGCCAAGATTAGTCTTCCAATCATTGAAGGAATGTACGGACAAGATTGGAAGGAGCGTGCAGAGTCCTAAGGACCTAGAAGGATCTACTTAAGGCTATAAATAGCCTCATTCACTCACACACAAGGGATATCTTTTTCCTGTATTTTTTTTAGTTAAATTAGTTTACTTAGTTTTTTAAAACGTAATTTTTCTTTTAAATCTCTTGTAATATGTTTTTCTTAAGCATTGTAATCAATTTCAAGTATTAATGAAATCAAATTTAAGTTTACACAATCTGCTTTTACCTTAAAACTTTTATAGAACTCAAATGTTGTTGCTACTGTTTGATAAGCTCACAACAAGCTCTTACAAGTCTCTAAGCTTGTAATTTAGCTCTAATAAGCCTTAATTTACTCAAACCTTAAAATCAGCTATAAGTACCTTTGCTTATTGGATTTGGAGCTTTTGGATGATGAACTAGAAAAGGAAGAGTTCATTGGACTATACTGGCTTATTAACAATAAGCCAGAGCTTGTAGACATAAGCTCTTGTTGAGCTCTTACCTCTGTTTAGCTGAGGTTTCAGGTTTCATTCCCTTTTTCTTTTTCTATTCTCTTTAGTTATTAGCTTAATACTGTCCTTGCTTATTAATTGCTTAGTTTGCTTATTTAGTTGCTTATTAGCTGTTTTAATTAGTTTATAAATGCTTATTATAATAGATAATTGTTTCTCAAGCTTAGTCATTAGGTTAGTATTATAGTTTCATAATCTGTCTTAAAAACCACTAAAAAACCAAAAATAATAGTTTAGCTTATAGCTTATTAATCTGGCTTATTGTCTATTTGAATTTGCTCATTAGGTTGGTCATAAGCTGCTTATTATCTGGTATTTAGTATTTGAGCTTTTAATCTCATTCTCATAAGCTAAAATGAACTTCTATGAAATTAAGAGGGTGTTTGGCATAGCAGTACTAACTACAAGTTAGTACTGCTAGAGGCCTTTTGGCTTTTAATTTGTGGATTTAATCTCTGATTGTAGTTTGTTTAAGTAAGTTTAATAAGCTAGGTTCAGTTTAATTGAGTTTTCATAGGTTAGATTTATATATGATTCAATCTGTCAAGTCTAAAGTGCATCTTAAGCTTAAATCATTTCTAGTAATTGTAATAGTTTCAATTGCTTTTAGTTTTAAATTTTACATATGTTAGAATTGAAATTTTAGGTCTGCATTTGTAGGAGTTTGAGTGTAGTTCATTAACATTTGTCAAGTGCATCAGCAGCATAAGCTGCAAACTGTCCTTTTCATGATCAAAATTCAGTAGGTAAATCTAGTAATTAGGATTTGATTTTTGGTTTTTAAGTAGATTAGAGGTGATAGTTTATCTGTTTAAAAATAGATTTCATTAAAAAGCTCTTTTAGTCAATTGTTTTTAAGCTCAAAGTTGAGCTTTTGTTCATTTAAGTTTTCAAGACCAAAAGTCAGTTTTCATTACTTGATAAGTCTGTTTTTCACAAGTCTTTTTCTATAAGCTCTAGTTTTCAAAATTTCTTTCAAAAAGCATTTTCTTAAAGCCTTTAAGCCAAAGTTTCATAAAAAGCAAACCTCATGTCTTCAAGTGCTTGTTTGAGTGCTTAATTTTAAGAACAAAGTAGTTGTTTTGTCTGTTTGTTCACCAGTACTAACTTTAAGTTAGTACTGGTAGTCTTAAGTTAAGTCTGGTAGGCTTATTTGAGCTTATCCTTATCAATTCAGCTTATAGGATTAGGATAGTTTAGGAAATAGCTTATAGTTCATATGGTTAGATTTAAGTTAGCTTTTTAGTTCTTAAAATTTGAAAATAGGCCAAAAATATAAGTAGTTGGTTCCTGCCAGTTTTATTAAGCCATTTTCAGCTTATTTTTCAGTTTTTAAAAGTAGTGTTTTCACAAAAGTAGCTTATTCTTAGCTTATCTTCACTTTTGTTTTTCAAATTTTCAAAAAAAAAAAAGTAAAAAACCTGTGCATGGGACTCGAACCCAAGACCTTTCCCTCACAAACCCACAGCTTTTATCGTTTGCTTTAATAGCTCATCCAATTACCTTTCTTCCCATTTAATTCTTATAGTCACATTGGGCCTTAAGCCTAATAATAAGTCGTAGCTTATTTCACCATTTTCCTAGCTTATTAGATAGGCTGGGAGCTTGAGCTTAATTTTCTTGTGATCTTTGTTACTTGTAGGACTTTTTGTAAATTTTTGGCATTTTTCCCTTTATTAGATTAATTTAAATAATTTTTCTTAGTTTCAAAGTTTCGAAAATACATAAAAAATAGAAAAAATAACTTTTAAAAATACAAAAAAAATAGTTTTTAGGTTTAGAATAATTACTTTTATTTTTAAATTTATTAAAATCATTTTTACACTTTGTAGATTTTTATTTTCATTTTTCACTTTTTAAATTTAGTTTTAAAAATAGTATTTTATTATAAAAAATAGTTAAAAATAGTTTTCTGAGTTTTTATAGTATTTTAGATTTTTATAAATTTAAAAATCATTTTTTTAAAATTTTTAGGAATTAATTTGCTATTTTCTAGGATTTAAATAGGTTTATTTAGTTTTTTAATTCATAATAAATACAAAAATAATAAAAATAATAATTTTCTTTTTCCTAAAATTTTCTTTTGCCTTAATTTAGGTTTAGAAATTTTATTTGCATTTTTAGGAGTTAAATTTAGTTTAGTTGCTTATTTGTCGCGTTTTATTTGTTCCCGTTAATTGTGCATTAATTGCTTTAGCTTGCTTATTTTAAGTATTGTTTTTAATTAGTAGTTATAGATAATCAAATCAATCTTTGTCTCCATTCAATTCATTGTCCAAACAAGAACGTGGTTTCAATTTCATAAATCGTTGGGGATAACGACCCGGGAATCATACTTCCCGGTTAATACACGTATTATACTATATATATATATTTGTGAAGATTTTCCTTTTTTTCTTTGTCCTCAAGGGTAATTTGGTTATTTTCCATCATATTATATATTTTATATTTTACGTGTATAGAATTGCTATATCAATATGTTTAAGCAATGGCAGGGCAAAAGTGTACGAAAAAAATGTATAAAAAAACGTGTATATAAAAAAGGAGTGAAAAATGTACGGGCTGCCATTTGCTTATGTTTATATTAGAGTCAAGAAAAGAAAAAGAAAGAGATTGGTGTAGATTTTTGTAGATTTTGTATATTTTGTCCGAGTCTTTGGCTTAGCAACCAAACCAACGTGTATTCTTATAAATAATTAGCTAACCCTTCCACTCCAAATTCACCCAAAGTCACCACCCAAATGTATCTCATTCATTTCCGTTTCCATTAATGTTATCTTACGCCTACACCCCCACAACCCTTTAAAAGGCCTCTTGGATAGTAATGAATAATGCTTGCGTCTAGCGGTGGAGGTTTGATCCTTTACCAAGCCTATGTTAATTTATATGCTATGACAGGTAATGAGTGTTGATTTTCTGTTTCCTCATTATGTTATAATTTATTTATACACCCGAGTGAAAGAGAGAATCCCAAACACTTATGTGAAGTGCTAGTATATAATTTCCGTGCTTTTAATTACGAGGTTTAAAAGGTTGGGTTGTAAAATACTTTTGAAGAGTAGGTTAAATGACCATCATATTGCTATTGTCAAGGTAGAAAAGCCCATTTACTTGAGGATAAGTAAATCCCAAGTGTAGGGGTATTTGATGAGGTATCATTTTATACACTATTTTGGGGTCATTTAACCTCCTAAATCATGCACATATACCCAGATTACGTGTTTAATCGTTTGTTTTTAGGTTTTTAGCACTTGTATGGATTTTAGAGGAAATACACGTGACTTGGGCTCATTTGGAGAAGAAACAGACAAGATTACGGACCTACACCAAATCTCTTGAAGATTTATGCAAACAGTGGCTGGAGACGGCGTCGCAGGCATAAAGCGACGCCGTCGTGATCTATATAGTGACGGCGTCAGGAATTTCGCGACGGCGTCAGGACGTGGCCGACTTAAAGAGGATCTAGAATCATCTACGTGGCGACGATGTTAGGACTTTAAAGCGACGCCGTCACAGCGATTTTCCTATATATATTAAACCGAAATTAGGGTTTTAAGAGTATAACTTTGTATAATTTTAGGGAAATGAACCCTAGTCGTTCCAATAGCTTTTAAAGTCGTTTTTAGGGCCTCAAAACCCTATTGTAACTACCTTTAATCCATGTTTTAATCAAGTAAGATTATTTATCATTAATCGTTCAATATGTCTATGTGTTGTGTGATTGATTTATTTTCTTGCTTTATCTTTAACATGCTAGGCTAAACCCTTCTTTGTATTTACTTATGATTGCATGAAACTTAGGATGTAGATCATTTTGATGTTGCCTCTTGTTGATGGATGTGCGTGTTATGCTCTAGAAAACTAGCCATAAGATATTAAATTAGCATAGATGTCAAGGGAAACGCGAGTAGTGTAGAAAGAATACCATCGGTAACAGTCTTCATACTACCTTACCCCTAATATGGTTGATCCCTCTTAAGATATTTCGCATGCATTTAATATACTCCTAGGGGCCTTGTAATAGTCTTCATACTACCTTACTTGTGCGTTGCCCTAACGGAATATTAAATAGACGGCGGGTTCGTGTAATCCGTTCATGACCTAGGAAATACTTACACGGATTATCACGAGTGTGACAAGGCAACAGATCTAGGAGAAGCAGTCTGAGGAGTAGTGCATGATTAGGTAAATACATCTTTTTATCATAAAGTTATCACCAGTAGCAAAGATTATAATTAGTTTAATTATTAGTTAATCAAACCAACCTCTCAAACCATGATATTTACCTACTTTCTAATAAATATAAAAACACAAAAAGAATCTTCTCTCAACCCCGTAGAATTTTGTTAGACCGTGTTCGAGCCTTCCTAACCTATTCCTCTAGAGAACGATAACAACCCCCGAGTCTTGCCTATACTACACTACAACAATTATGTACACTGCCTAGGTGATTGTAAAACTTCCTGTGAAGTCTTCGTAACCCTCACATCAGCATTTAAATTCTGTATGATGAATTCAACATGCTAACTGAGAGCTGAGGTATGTTTTTTTGATTTCAGAAAGGTGGGTAAAAAAGTACCTGTTTATGGTAAGCCGGTTTTTTTAAAAGCTATTGTGGAGCTCTGTTCTGGGTCTTATACTTATTGTGTTTGTCCACGCTTTTGCCAGAAAATGATAGAATGCGTTTTCACAAAGAAGGATGCGGAATAGAAGAGAACGCCATTGCAAATGATTTGGTATGCATTATTTTTTCGCTGTGTCCTCTTTTGTTTCCCATCTTTCTTTTGGGATACCCATCCTATTACTTCTGCATAATAAGAAAAATGTTGGTTTACGATTTTCGGTATTAGATGCCTTGGAAACTTAAGAACTGAAAACACGGCTAAAGGACATAGTAATGCAAGGCCATAGGTATGTTATATGCTTATTTTCTAATTTGTAGGCAATTAAGATGGTATTAATTGGTTTTTGTGATTGATTGTTTTTTGTAATCAGAATTTGAGGGGGGAAAAGATTGCATATGATCTTATACAACAGGAAAAAAACAAATTAGCAATTTGTAAACCTGTACAACATATGAAGATTTGGGGGGGGTGGGGGGGGGGGACAAACAAGAAAAACAAAAATACAACTGCAAAATATAAGTTTTCATTACATTATCATAAAAAAAAAAGATACATATGATCTTAACTCATTCGGAATGAAAACACCGCTTGCCTTAACATCAAAAACAACGAAAATACATTCCCATAGATACTCTGTCCAAGCCTACTCGCTATCTTCATAATATCACATGGGCTTCCTTCTTGCGGATCAGCATCCTCGGTTTGAGCTGATCCAATCTTCAGGCTTTAAGCTATGGTTTCCATCTGTTACTTGCCCTAAGATCAATCCAAGCTATCATTCCACCATAACTACGATACCTTCCGCATCTCATATATCATAACATGAAGCTTCTCTAAGCAATTCCTAACATGACCAGCTTAATCAAGGAGTATGTTTGCGAATGATTTCTCTTCAGCGATTTGTTGTAAGAAAAAGAAACTCATAAACTTTAGAACCTTAGATTCACCACTTAAATTTATTAGCTCATTGAGAGCACGCCCGAAGATACCATTTAAAGAACTAGAACTAGCCATTTAACCAAATGCAAAGAAAAAACTTTAAATCTGGGGTAGGGATTGAGTAGTTATAGTGCAATGGTGAGATTAGGAAACTATTAGTGGGTAGAATATAAATAGATGAACACAAGTAAGGTTTGTGGTGGAAACACCAATAGAGAATCATAAATGTAGTAAACTCAAAAGCCTGGGTAACATATAAAGATAATCAAATCAATATAAATGCTAATAAATATTCTTTTTTCCAAGATACAAATTAAACCCTTTCAAAATGTGGTTGGTCAAGGTGCTATTGAATATGTGGTGTTTATTACGAGTGACCTAATAGATAGTGAGCAATCTATGACTTGGTTTGGCTATCTGTTTGGTATGCAACCGTCATAGAAATCCATGTCACAAAAGTTAGTGGGAAATTAATGACTTCTTTTGGTTAGGGGAGAACGTCGCTTTTCTGACTTTAGTACGTTGTTAAGCTGATTTATTTCTCTTTAATGTCTAAGATTGTCGATTGTGTTAGGATTAAACTCATTTCTTCTTTGATTTCATCAATGTGGATTGTAATGTGTCTGTTTCCTTTTGTTGTATTCACTTGGTGTACGATGAGGTTTTACCAATATGATCCTTTTGCATATGACTGTTTCATTTAGACGATTGTCATTGTGTTATGTTTATATAAATGTATGTCCTAATAGTTATATGGTATGTAATTGTTTCTTGGTTGTTTGATATACTATACTTCTAAATGACTTTTATTACATATTGTTTAAAAACCGTTTGCTTTTACAGATGCTTTTATATCGCTTTTTTCTGTTCATTGGCGATTTTGTCTGTGTGTTTAACTAGAAGGAGGAGGGAACAAATGAAATTCGTGTGGCAGTATCAACTTGGTGATGCATTAGGTGGTCTGATAGATGTTTTATATATCCTTTTGTTGCTATATAGACGAGAAGGTCTTATGGAAGAATCGAGTAAGGTGTGCTAAACCGAGTACACGTAAATAACACTCACAAATACACAATTAAGTACAGGCCCACAAGCAAAACAAATAAAAAGGCCCATAACACATTTTAATAATATATGAACACATAACACATATTTGATAGGCTTAAATGAGATAAGCATAGAATGTGTACCTTATACCGCTTAAGTCTGATTTGCAATATATTGAATCCTCAAGGACTTATGAGCAAATAATCGAGCCAATGATAATTATGAATGGTTGCAATTTAAGTTTTAATCCCACAATGTAGTTTTTGATTGATCCAAAAAATAAATGTATGTGTATTCTATTTTGAAAAATATATTTGAAAAATTAAGAGGTTTTAACTTAAGCTTTTATTTTTATACATAGACTTATTACTCTAAGATGTTTTGGCCCAAAAGGAAAATAATTGTTAAAAACCCTTTTACTGTTGGTCCGGTTCCCTCAGCTAAAGCTGGCTGGTTCCATTTCTTAATGGAACCGTAGGAACCGGACTTACAGGCCCAAGCCCGAATCCAAGCCCTACCAAAAGTTTTGAAATATGTGATTAAAAATTTATTGTATTACAACCCATATAGATGAGAGGTTAAAATATACCTTTTCCAGATGTGACACCTTGTGGTAACGAAATTCTGGGGATGGCGTCAAGATTTCGTGATCATTTTTGATGGTCCGCTGAGCTTCCTTAAGGAACAAAAGAAATAATACAAATAGATATAGAGTGATTTACATTAGATCTTAGTGACATACGATTTGAACCTACCTCACTATTCCCCTAGAGAATGATCAATCCCTCGAGTCTTTCCTATACTACACTTCAACGGTTAGGTACTCTGCCTAGGAGGATTTTAAAACATTGTAGAAAACAAGAAGGGGTGGTGTAACATCCGAGAATTTTTGGATTTTTAGATAATTATTTTACCCTTTGACTTTTAGGTCTGGCTTGACTTACAAAATCAACCATCTAAATCACGTTTTCACAGCTCGGACCCTAAAGCAATTCGATGTGAAACGACATTCCTGACAACTTTTCAGTTTTGCCCGAGACCTGGAAACGAGCCGGAAAGGGGCTAAAACAGCACCGCAAACATTTTTCGAACAATATACAACGCGGACACACAAAAACAATTAAATTTGTTTTTAATTATCAGTATTTATTTAATAAAAATATTAAATAAATTAGTCATCATTTAATTAAAAGCGTTGCGGATAACGCGAATACTCGAGTTGAAATCCAATTTTATTTCGGACAAGGCGAAACCGGTTCACAAAATGAATAACGGATATTTTATTAAATGTTATAAAATATTTATGAAACATTATCAAGTAAATACTCATTTTTATCGGAAAAATGATTTGAAAAACAATGGCGCAAGTTTCGTAACTTGAATCATTCGATAAGTCGCTCAAACGAGTCCCGAACCGATAGTTATAAAAACTATATAAAGAAAGTTACAAAATGAACCCTCAACTATATTAAACTTATCACTTCATATTAAAGTTTTAATATAAATATAAAATTTTTATATTTTTCTTCATTTACATCTCAAATACACACACACATATTATAAACCCTCTCCCCTCTCCCCACCCTCCCCCACCGCCGGCCACCCCTCACCGCCGGCCGCCGCCGCCGGCCACCATGTCGCCGCCGCCGGAAAAGTTTTCCGGCGAGCGTTCCGGCCGAAACCAAAAGTGTTTCTCTTCGCCCGATCTACCCGTTCATCATACTCACTCTCCTCCACTCGCGCTTTTCCCTCGCCCCTCCTCTCCGGCTGCTGTCCCACCGCAGCCAACACCACCATCACCGCCACCTCACCGTCGCCATCATCATCATAACCAACACCACCATTCTACCACCCACGCCACCACCACAGCCGCCACTAAAGGGTGCGTGTGGTGGTCATAGTTAGCACCAAGGGTGCGTTTCTTGGTTGGTGACACTCGAAAAGAAAAGAGGTGTGTTCGTCGGTTGTTGTCACCGAGACCACCACCTCAGGTCTGCTGCCACCACAGCCGCACCATGGCGGTGCCGGCTCGTGGTGGTTTTGAGTTTGGTTTTGTTATTCACGAAAGAGGGTGCATTGGGTTCGTTGGGGTGTTCGTTTGGAGTGGCAGCCACCACCAAAAAGGGTGCGTGTGGTTTATAGCAGCTAGGGGTGTTCGTGGGTTTGTTGTTGGCAGCCGAAAGGGGGCGGCAGCCGCCACTATGGGGCGCGTTTGGCGGGCTGCCGCCGTTATAGGGGTGTTTGTTTGCTATGTATAACAGCCATGGGGCGTTTGGTTTGTGTTTTCATGGCGTAAGGTGTGGTTGGTTTGACAATGGCAGCCAAGGGGTGCGTTGGTTGGGGCTGTCACCGCACAAGGGGCCGTTTGGTTGGGTCAGCCACACAATAGGGTGCGTCGGGTTTGGGTTCACAGCCGGGGGTGTGTTTGGCCGTGACATAGCATTAGGGTGCGTTTGGCTGTTAACAACCATAGGGTACGTTTGGTTTGGGTGGCAGCCGCCACCGGGGTGTCGGAGTGGCTGTGGACAGCCGGGTATAGTCGGGTATAGCCGGGTCGGGTGTCGGGATTTGGCTGCGAAACAGCCGGGTTGTGTGGGTTTGGGTTTGCGTTTGGTTGGAATTATC
>BQNB010099009.1:0-5000 GCA_026074375.1 Tanacetum coccineum
AAAAGGACACCACCAAAGGTACGAGTACGAATACTAAGTTTGCAAATCAATTAACCGAGAGGAAGCCGTCTTTGCAATCTTTAAGAAACAATTTTGTTGTGAGACAACCAAATGCATTTCAATCTGAATGTCTAAAATTTTCAAAAACTCGGGTTCCTTCAAAGGTTGTTGAGACAAATGATTTGTCAAACTCAATCACTTCAAACTCGGTACCTATCACCAAAGAATCAAATGTTGTGAAAAATGATAATGTGATTGCCCCAGGAATATTTAGGATTCATCCGTTTAAGACTTCTAGGGAAGACAAATTTGTGCCTATCAACCAAGCTAAAGCAAGTGGCAGGACAAATCCGATCATTGTTTCACAACCTCATGTCATCACTAAGAAAGATGTTAATTCTGATTCAAATGGTTTATCTTCTACAGGAGTAAACAACACTGCTAAGACCAGAAGGCCACGGCATAGGAGCAATACAGAGAATGATAGGGCCCCCTCTGCGTCTAAGAGTCGTTGCATCAAGAATAAAGAAGTTGAAGCAGAAGAACACCCTAGGAGTTTACTGCTTTCGAAGAATAAGGAACATATGTCATCTGAATGTAATAACATTAAGCTTGCTATTTGAAATGATAAATCTGAAGTTGTTTGTGCTATGTGTCAGCGATGTTTAATTACTTCTAATCATGATGTCTGTGTGCTTAATTATGTGAATGACATGAATTCTTGTATGCATAAATTCAATGCTAATGTTTCAAACACTGCAAATCAAAAGAAACATTTGCCAAAAATCAAGAAACCTAAGAAGTTAGGATCCAAAGAAAGACTTGATTCACCTAAGCCTAGTAGACCTAGAACTTGCCTTAGGTGGTCACCTACTGGAAGAATGTTTGACCTTAAAGGAAAAATAATTGAATCCAGTGAATTAGAGAGTCAATCTGGCTTCTCTAAAGGTGATAATGCATGTACTTCTAACCCTCAGGAACCTACAAGAAAACGGTTTCTAAATTCTACTTTTTCTTTAGCAGGTCGTTCAAATATGTTTATGGTGTGTAGACTCGGGATGGTCAAAGCATATGATAGGAAATCTGAAGCTTCTCATAAATTTTGTCTGGAAGTTCTTGGGAACCGTCCGCTTTGGAAATGATCATATTGCTTCAATTCTGGGTTATGGTGATCTTCAATGGGGAAATATATTGATCACCAGGGTTTATTTTGTTGAAGGCTTAGGGCATAACTTATTCTCGGTTGGACAATTTTGTGATTCAGATCTAGAGGTCTCTTTCAGAAGGAACACCTGTTTCGTTAAAAATCTCACAGGAGTTGATTTATTAAAAGGAAATCGCACAACAAACCTTTACACCATCAATCTCTATGAAATGGCCTCTGCATCTCCAATTTGCCTCATGGCTCGTGCTACTTCTACCAAGTCTTGGTTATGGCATCAACGTTTATCCCACCTTAATTTTGACTCCACAAATGACCTTGCTAAGAATGATCTCGTCACCGGTCTTCCAAAATTCAAATATCATAAAGAACATCTTTGTCCCTCATGTGAGAAAGGAAAAAGCAAAAAAGGAATCTCACCCACCCAAACCAGTTCCAAATTTAAAGCAGAGGTTACACCTTCTCCATATGGATTTGTGTGGTCTAATGAGAGTCGAAATCATAAATGGGAAGCGATATGTTCTGGTGATTGTGGATGATTACTCTCATTACAATTGGGTACACTTTCTCAGATCAAAAGATGAAGCACCAGAAGAGATTAAAACCTTTTTGAAGAAAATTACAATTCTTCTGCAAGCTCCAGTCATCATTGTAAGAACTAATAATGGAACAAAATTCAAGAATCAAGTCCTTAAAGAATACTTTAATAGTGTTTGCATCTCTCACCAAGCGTCTTCTGTCAGAACACCTCAATAAAATGGAGTTGTGGAACGAAGAAACCGAACGCGAGTGGAGCCTGCTAGAACAATGTTGATTTTCTCTTGTACACTGTTATTCTTATGGGCTAAAGCGATTGCTACTGCGTGCTACACTCAAAACCGCTCCATCATTCATCGTTGATTTGACAAAACACCATACGAGCTTATTAACAGTAGAAAACCAGATATCTCCTTTCTTCATGTATTTGGAGCTCTCGGTTATCCCAAGAATGATTGTGAGGACATTGAGAAGCTTGGTGCCAAAGGTGATATAGGCTTTTTCATTGGTTATTCTGCTACTTCATGTGCTTGCAGAGTTTACAACCGAAGGACAAACAAAATCATAGAGACGATAAATGTGACATTCGATGAGCTCTCAGCTATGGCTTTTGAACAAAGCAGTTCAAAACCCGGGCTTCAAAGTATGACTTCTAGACAAATTAGTACAGGACTCGATCTTACTTATGCTTTGTCAACAATAACAACTCAAAAACCAAATAAACGTGAACTAGATTTACTGTTTGAAGCTATGTATGATGATTATATTGGTGGTCAATCGTCAGCTACTCTAAGAATTGTTCTTGCTGCACCAGCAACTCAAGTTCTACACACTCCAACTGCATCTACAATAACATCATATACCGTACCGACACTAACAAATTCATTCTCTCAAGCTACAAATATTCCAAACACTTCACATGATGTTGACGAGCTCAAACCATAACAACAACATGTTCAGCAACAAGAAAATCAAGCTCCATTCTAACCCAAAATAGTTGCTGATAATGTTCCCAATGCATTGCTTAATGAAGATGTATTCGAGAACCCATTTGCTCCACCATCCACAAGTCCTGCTGAATCATCATCTTTATAATATGTGGATCCATCTAACATGCATACATTTTATCAACCTTACCCTCACGAATATTTATGGATTAAGGATCACCCTCTAGAACAAGTGATAGAAGAACCCTCATGACCAGTTTTGACAAGAAATCAATTACGGACAGATGGTGACATGTGCATCTACGCCCTGACTGTGAGCACTATGGAACCAAAGAATGTCAAAGAGGCTATGACCGACCCCGCATGGATTGACTCAATGCAAGAAGAGCTTCTCTAGTTTAAAAAGCTTAATGTATGGGTGTTAGTTCCTGCTCCAGATAACATAAAACCCGTTACTTTGAAATGGCTATTCAAGAACAAACATGATGAAGAGAACATGGTCATTCAAAACAAGACTCGTCTGGTTGTAAGAGGGTACCGCCAAGAGGAAGGAATATTTTTTGAAGAATCCTTCGCTCCAGTTGCTAGGATGGAAGCTATCAGGATATTTTTGGCCTACGCTACACACAAATCGTTCACTGTATTTCTAATGGACGTGAAAACTGCTTTCTTACATGGTACGTTAAACAAGACGTGTACGTGTGTCAACCTAAAGGTTCCATCAATGCTGATAATCCAAGCCATGTCTACAAGTTAAAGAAGGCACTCTATGGGTTAAAGCAAGCACCAAGGGCATGGTACGACGAATTGTCAAAGTTTCTCCAACATAATCACTTCAACAAAGGCACCATTAATCCTACACTGTTTATAAGACATTTCGACAAGGACATCTTAGTGGTACAAGTCTATGTAGATGATATTATCTTTGGTTCTATAAACCCTAAGTATACCTAACTATTTTCTGACCTTATGAAAAGCGGCTTCGAAATGTCAATGATAGGGGAAATGACGTTTCTCCTTGGTTTATAAGTTAACCAATCCCCCTGTGGCATCTTCATAAACCAGTCCAACTACATGTTAGAAATCCTTAAAAAATATAGAATGGAAACTTGTGATCCCGTTGGAACTCCACTGGAGATCAAAGACAAGCTTGACCTTGACAAGAATGGGACTCTAGTTAATGCAACGAAATATCGTAGCATGATTGGTGCCCTAATGTATCTTACGTCAAGCAGACCGGACATTGTACATGCTACTTGTTTATGTGCTCAGTACCAGGCTAAGCCAACCGAGAAGCACCTCAAGAAGGTTATAAGGATCTTTTGCTATCTCTGAGGAACTGTTAATATGGGTCTCTGGTATACGAAAGATTCTGGTTTTGAACGAAATGGATTTTCAGATGTTGATTATGCGGGATGTAAAGACACCTTCAAGAGTACTTCCAGTGGAAATCAATTCTTAGGCGAAAAGCTAGTAGGATGGTCATCGAAAAAGCAAGACTATTCGGCGTTGTCAACCGTGGAAGCAGAATATGTGTCTCTATCCGCTTGCTGTGCCCAAGTCATCTGGATGCGGACACAGTTAACGGATTATGGATTTCATTTCAACAAGATTCCTATCTATTTTGATTTAAAATCATCCATAGCCATATCCTGCAACCCGGTCCAACATTCAAGAACAAAACCCATCGCAGTCCGCTATCATTTCATAAAGGAGCACGTGGAAAAGGGTACGATTGAACTGTATTTTGTCAAGACTGACTACCAATTGGCCGACCTCTTTACCAAAGCCATTCCAGTGGATATGTTTAATTATCTTCACATGAGCTTGAACGTCTTGCAAAATCACAGTAATTCCTTCTATATATTTTTATCAAAAAAGCAAAATATAAAAATATAAAACCTATAAAAGCAAAACACAAATTAAAAAATTTCAAAAATACCAAAAATAATCTTCTCCGACATGTCCCTTGAAAATTGATAACATTTACGCTCCTAGAAATGTTGATTAATATTAACACGGATGTATAAATGAGGTTCGAGCGAGAGTTTCAAAAAGTTTCAAAACATGTCTCTTTAAATTTTTCTCTACGACTTCTAAGTAAACGTCAGCTTAGGACTCGGTCTCTAAAGAAAGGAAAATGTTCATTTATGTATATTTATCCTAAACAACAGGAAGTTCATATCTTCTCGGTCTTGAGCACAGTCATACACACATTTAAAGTTTTGAAGGCTCAAGAGAAGTTCTAAGAAATTGATACTTCATAAGATACATTAAAAATCATTTTCCGGTTGAGCACAATTTTCTTTTAAGATATTCTTAAAAAGAAATTTCAAAATCTTTCAAAATTGTGT
>BQNB010099009.1:7500-25027 GCA_026074375.1 Tanacetum coccineum
ACACAACCCATCCCAGCTACTCAGGCTTCTCTCAAAAGAAGTTTGTTTCATTTCTCACGGAGTTCAACACGCTTCTATCGGCTTTCTCATTTCGAGATCGTTGATATTGAAAAGGTGACAGTCTACTGCAGCCTTCGATCACCAAATAACAAAAATACACTTATAGAGTCTAGAGCCAATGAGATTTATCAAAGATATCACTAGGACACAAATTCCAATATACAAAATGTCGTACATCATTATACAATATTTGGTATCAAAGAGTCCTATGCATTATCCTTGCGATAATTGCCAGAACATTGAGAGTGATATTCTTTAGTATTCACAGTGATGAATAGAAATCCTTCTAGAGTCAACATCAAATAGCTCTGCGGTAGGTGACTTGCGAGATTCTACATGAATCAAGCTTGTGTCAAATGGATATCGATAATGGTCCAGTATCGATATCTAGTTGACACAAGCTTGATTCATGTAGAATGTCGCAAGTGACCTATCATAGAGCTATTTGATGTTGACTCTGGAAGGATTTCCATTCATCACTGTGAATACTAGAGAGTATCACTTTGTTCTGGCAATTATCGCAAGGATAATGCGTAGGACTCTCTAATACTAAATGTTGTATAATGATGTACGACATTTTGTATATTGGAATTTATGTCCTAGTGAGATTTTTGATAGATCTCGTTAGCTCTAGAATCTATAAGTACACTTTTGTTATATGATGATCGGAGGCTGGAGCGGACTGCCACCTTTTCAATATCAACGATCTCGGAATGAGAAAGCCGATAGAAGCGTGTTGAGCTCCGTGAGAAATGAAACAAACTTCTTTTGAGAGAAGCCTGAGTAGCTGGGATGGGTTATGCTTTGCATCACTAGGTCCATGATGACTTATCTTCAATATCAGAATCATCTTTATGATTACAGATAGATTATGCATTGACCCAGTTTCTACCTAAGGTTGTGTGGAGGGCTTCTTTCTTTTCACCCTTTATCTATACTTTTCTTTTTCATTCTTTAACCCCTTTAATGTTAAGCAAACGCGTCCTCATTATCACCATGTTGGGTTTGTTCCGGTGATTAATTCATGCCTTGGATAACATTTTTCCCAATCTCACTTTACTCCTTTTTTTAATCATACCTAAGGACTTCTATTCTATCTAATGGAGTGTCCCTGGGTAGATCCCTTCGATTCTGGCTGGATTATGGAACAAAAATACTTATCCTTAAACGCCTTATAACATCATAGGAAACAGTTGGTCGGTCTTTGGTATTTTCATAGTAGTCATAAAACCATTGAAAAATCAATCAACGTGTTCGAGAAATCATTTATAACACATTGAGAGTTTTCTACATCACCAAAAAGCTCCGCTACACATATGCATCATATTATGAAAGAGTTTTGCACATGCAAGGTCGAGAACGCACTTATATTAACAAGATCTTATCCATTATTAAGCCGTATTGATCACATTTGAATTACCATTCTCTCCCTTAAAAATTGCATATGTGGTGACAATTTTTGACATAACAAGTGAGTTAATGTACGTTGATCCACTTTTAGACTAAACAAACAATGGGAGAACATGAAAGCATGTCGAATGAATTAATTATTATACTCTCCATGAATAATAGATTAGAGTGAAAATTTGGAGTGGGAGTTTGTTGAGCATACAATTTTGAAAGATTTTAAAATTTCTTCTTTTCCAATATCAACGAGATCTCGGAATGAGAGAAGACGGATAGTAAAGCGTTGTGTGGGCTCGTGATGCACTGAAGTGTTAAACACACTCCAGATTAATTTTTTCTAACACAAGCCGCACCTCAGAATACACGACAAAGCTGCTGTAAATCTTCTATTGTGGGACATTAAAGATCAGCCTGGTTTTGACGAAACTCTGTGGCAATCTTGTGCTGTTTTACGAATATAAAAATGAGCAAAGTTCTTTTGATAGTAGAAGCCTGAGTAGCTGGATAGTTTTATGCTTTGCATCACTGTAGGGGCCTATGATGATTATCTTAAATATCAGAATGTTCATCTTTAGTACAGAATAGAGAAGTTGACCCAGTTATCTACCTAAGAGGGAAACAGTGGTAATGCAGCACCAGATTCTATGGTGTTATTTAAGTTCGCTCTGGCTGAATTGATGTGATGCTTAATCAAAATTTAGCTATGGTGGCATTATGAATTGGTACATACTGTGTA
The DNA here is from genome assembly GCA_026074375.1 of Tanacetum coccineum. Taxonomy (NCBI): domain Eukaryota; kingdom Viridiplantae; phylum Streptophyta; class Magnoliopsida; order Asterales; family Asteraceae; genus Tanacetum; species Tanacetum coccineum. Next base: position 9,704 of record BQNB010099009.1, read on the forward strand.
ATATTAGAGAAGTAGGGAATTGCCATGAGTACTGGCTAGCACTTGGTTGGTTGTGGCGTGAATGGTGGAGGCCATGTGTCACTTGGGTGCAGAGGGTTGGCTCATGCCATACTGACTGGTGGTTGGCAGTTAATAGTGTTCGGTAGAGTGAAGTGCACAAGCTCCTGATATGGAGCGAGAACGCAGGCATCCAATGGAGACTTGCTTACTTGTTAGGTGCCTTGTCGTATATATGGGTTCTCCATTATAGAAGTAGTTAGTATATTTGATGTAGTTCAACTATACTAAAACACTCCAAACACAGAGAATCACAAATGTCAAAATCAAAATAAGATACCCCCCAGAACCATAACCTCCCAGTCTGACCTCATAGAAACTACCTGTAAGTCTATTCTGTTCCACTTAAAAAAAAACGCAATCCTATTATCCACAATTCCCAAATCATACTATACATCATAAGAGTTAAATCAACCCACATTACTTACTATACTACATACTATCCTAGTGTCCTTGTTATATCAATCTGTTTCATTCGTTATTACTTTAACCATACAACCTTCTCCTTAAACAGGCTCCTTAAATATCATCATAGATCTGACCTTTGGGATACTTACAATTTACAAAACCATATTGTGTGCATTACAATACGCCCTGCAAATAACCAATACACGAATTACGTGATCCCACAAAAAAAACACCTACTGTGATCTGCTCTAATTTGAGATTCTTATTCTTATAATATACATTTATTGTGTTTCTGTAGTTCTATATTGTATGATTGTTTACATCACACATAGTTCTCCGATACCCATTGCATCAAATTATGTATAGATTTATTCTCCCTTTCAAGTTCTAGACACTCACTTGAAAAAACAATATTTAATCACATTTTTAAGCCTAATAATGATTCACTATTTGAAAATGTCCCATTATCTCTCCCTGTGTATAAACAAAGCCTATTTGGGTGACACTTTTTTGACATTACAGGGAGAGTTGAGTACGTTGTAACCACTTTTAGATAGAAACAAATACAGGCGCGTATCATGTAAAGCATAGAGCGAATATGTGAATTGTAATTATTTATACTAGCCATGAATAGATAGATTAGATAGAAATAGAATTTGGAGTGGGATTCTGTTGTTGAGCAATTGACCAATTTTGTAGAAGATGTGTTTTAAAATTTCTTGTTGAGAATTATCTGATTGAAAGTAAAATCATGGGTGCTCTAACAGAAAATGTTATTTTGAGAGAAGTTTGATACTGAGAGTATAGTGCATTTTCTCATAGAACTTCTCTCGTTGAGGAGACTTGCACAGAACTAGTTGAGTTTGTATGACTGTATGCTCAGTAGAGTCCGAGGAGAGATCATAGTAGAAGTCTGAATAGGGTTAGAAGTCAGAGACGCAGCTTAGAGAGATAGAGAATGAGGTTGAAACGGGAGAAGAAGCGCAGAGAGAGAAAGGAAGGCATAGAGTAAGATGAACAGAAGGATTGTAGAGTAGGTAGGAGCATAGGATAAACGAGAGAGAAGAAGGAAAGAGAAGTAAGAGAGCAAGAGAAGAGTTTGAGCTACGAGTTATGGAATATTAAGAGTAAGTGAAGAGCAGACTAGCGGACCATGAGTTCTATGAGAGAGATTAGAGAGAGTAGAGTAGAAGAGATGCAGCAGCTAGTGTTCATAAAGGTGTTGAGTAGTAGAAGAAGCCAAGAAGAGAGAAGAAGAGGAGGAGCGTAAGAAGAAAGATGGAATAAGAAGAGAAGAGTATTAATGGTCTATTAGAAGGGCAGTAGATAGAGAGAGAGATTTTGAGAAACGATTTCATAGGAGAGTAGTGGAAGATAAGAAGAGAGAAGAGAGTACGATAGAGAGTCAGTTTTAGATTTAGTCAGGAGGAGAAGAGACTCATACAGCATATGAATAAAGTACAGGATTAGAGAGTAGAAGATGAACGAAGCAATAAGATAGAGGATGATGAGGGAGTGAGAGGAGGAGAATAGAGATGAGATCAGAAGCTAGGAGAAATTAAGAGATGTCATTAATCGCAAGATAGTAAGGCAGAAGATTGTAGCTAGAAGAGTAGGGTAAGACTTATGACTCTACATTAGACATAAGAAATGGTCAAGAGTGGAAATAACTGTGGGGGGGGTAGCTGTTTAAAAGTTTAGGAGCTTCTGTGGTAACTCATTAGAATCATGCAAAGAGTCCGAAAGTACGTATACTGTACCGTTCTCAACTTAACTTTAATACTCGATATGCTGATGCTTTATTTTATTCCGAACGCTTTTGCCGATTATTAAAGAAGTTTAGTACTCTACAAATTTTAGTGACCCATTAATTGTATTAAAACGGTTGAGTTACGTTAACTATGCATGAAGTCGGCTAATTGGCGACCAGGATTACAGTAGATTTAGATAAATGTACACAATAATGATACATTATCATAAAGGTGTATCACTAACCTTTTAAAATTTCTTTTTCCGAATTGACTTAATGGTAATAGAACCTGTTGGCAAGTTTTGATAATCATTATTAGGATGGATTTGGTTATTATGTTATGATGCTGCTAATTTTGTGTGAGAGGAAGAAAATTAGGTTGGATTCCTCCCTTTGAAAGGGTATAGAAACGTTAGTCATACGAATGCGCATTAGAAATAATTTCTCGATTGAAAGATCGTTTCTTGCGACAATTTAGGTACAAAAGCTCTTCTTATCGTGAGAGAAGGTTGTGAGCTAGTCTTAAATATCATTAGCATATAAGTACAATAATATCATAAGAAAATCTCGAATGGAGACAATGACGATTAACCGAAAGATGTTCCTGTTATCTGAGATTATCTGAGGTATATTCCGCATGGATATTAAACCTGGCAACTTCCCGCAACCTAGTTGCTAGTAGAATTCCGTATTGATCTGCTTATCATGGTGCTAGCACTCTGTGGACAGCGTACGCATATTGTTTAGCAACCATCCAGAAAATGAAGGATGTTGTCCAAGCAACTGCCAAAGAGTTGTGGGTGACAAAAAAAAGAGGTTTATTTTATTTTGATACACCTGACGCTCCTGTCACTGTAGGGGTGGAGTCCGATGTATAGTTTCGTGAAGATAGAAAACGATGGATCATTCCAAAAGTCTGCATTGAAGAATTACCAAGAAAACTAAACGATGTAGTTAATGATCAAGAATCGATAGCCGCATATACTAGTCGGATTTTTGATGGACTTATTCTGTCGTGTCTGAGAAAATCGTGCTCAACCAGAAAATGTTTTTTAATGTATCTTATGAAGTATCATTTTCTTAGAACTTCTCTTGAGTCTTCACAACTTTGAATGTTTGTATGACTGTGCTCAAGACCGAGGAGATATGAACTTCCCGTTGTTTAGGATAAATGTACATAAATGAACATTTTTCTTTCTTTAGAGATCGAGTCCTAAGCTGACATTTACTTAGAAGTCGTAGAGAAAAAATTGAAGAGATATTGAGACATCAAATAACGTCACTTTATTATATCATTTATCCCATTTGTTTTGCCTACTTTTATATAATTATTGCATTATTTGGTACTTAATTGCTTTAAAGTTGATAAATACAGTAATCCATGTGTGTTTTGTGAAGACAAGCTAAAAGGCGCATAATTTGGAGCTAAAACGAAGATATTTGAAGAATGCTGATTTTTGACTACATACACCGTATCCAACGAAAGAGATACGGCGTATCCGCGCCAAGACTTCACAAGAAAACGCGTTTGACCAATTTCCAATACGGCGTATCCCTTATGTTTCCATACGCTGTATCCACGAAGATAACTATTCGAAGATACAGTAAATCAAATAATTTGGGAAAGATATCACTGATTGATTGAGAACGTAGCACGCACTTCAAGGAATCCAGCCCAATACGCCGTATCGACCTTACCAGATACGGCGTATCGAGTCTTTTTCAGACACTATAAATAGAAGACTCAAAATGAGTTTTCAGTGTACAGTATCATATTCTTTATACCATACTCATTAAAGACGAATTTTAGAAGAGAAGATCAGCCACTAAGGTCAAGCATTGATCATGAATCCATAGAAGACATCGTGTAATTTTTACTCTCTTAATCGTTCGATTTTCATTGTTTGATTACGCTTGTATAATTACAATGGTTGTGGGATAATACCCTCGGGTATTAGCCATCTTAATGAAAGTTCAATGTTTGGTTTGTTTTAATATCGATTTCTTAATTTATTGTTGATTGTTTAATTATGTTTATCACCTCATACTTGTTTATGTGTTTGAATATGCGACCTATCATTCAACTAGATCTAGTGATACGGACCAAGTAATCTAGATACTGGGATAGCTCTCCATATCGTGTTTTATATTACTAGACAAATAGGATCACAAATAACGTTCTGTCTTTGTCTTTGAATTATGAGCTTAGTTGGACCGGTAGGTGACCCGTTTATGTTTCAGCAATCATGCTCTTAATTAACTGATAAAGATGTGAATAGTAGACTACCAGTATATAAAACACCGTCAAACAATAAGTAGGTAAAGTCCCGTTGGGCTAGGGTTTTAACAGGATCACCACTGCTTTGATTTCCTAAGATAGATTATAATTAAACTAAAGGATGCTTTATGCGGATGCGTTAATTGAGACAGGATTAATCGTGTATAGGTCTTAGGATGATGTCCCGCTGATTCAAATTAAAATAACTCCTTTAGTATATATAAATATCTATATAATAAATATAAATATATAATACTAAGAATTATCTCAAAATATCAATGATAAGAATTCTGTAAGGCTTTTAAAAGGATTTTTAATTTTACCCAAAGTAAAACCCCTAAAAACCTTCCCGGGTCGTTTCCCGACGAGGTGTGAATGGAAAATCGAGTATCATTTGAGAATTTATGCTTGAATATCACAAATTGGGTTTGGTTTTCTATTTCTACAAATAAAATGCAAAAACAAGTAAAAGCAAGCCTAAAACGAAAGCAATTAAAGCTAAAACACGAAAAACGATAACGGGATCCTAATCCCGTTCTTTAAAAACCTAAATTCTACAAATTTAACCCTAAAAATGCAAATTTAATTTTTACAAGTCCTAAATGATAAAAGAAAATTTTAGAAAAAAGAATTATAATTTTCTGACTTTTATTTAATTTATTATGAATTAAAAACGGATTTAATCTAAAAAATTAATTCAAAATACTAAACTAAATGAGAAAATTCTAAAATTTTTATGGCAAGTACTTTGGACAATGCTAATTCTAAGAAAAATAAAAAACTAGAAAAGTGCTGAACGAATAAGCTGGAAATAAGCCTAAAAAAGCTGATAGGCAAAATGGCTAGAAAATGGTTAAGTAATAAATGTTGTAAAGATATACCCGAAAAAGACCCCAAGGCAAATGGTGTGTGGTGTGTGTATTAAATGTTGGTTGAGATTGGTTGAGGTCAAGGGTTCCAACCCGGCTCACCCTTGACTTCCCAATTTCCCAACATTTTTTTATGCAAAATTTTTTAATGGGAAAGTTTTATAACATGAAAATAAGCAATTTTAAAAAAGACACTTTTTACATAACTTAATAAATAACCTGGAATAAGCTATTTAAATTGACAGATTTGCTTTATTTCTAAGTAACAAAAAGGGCTAAACTATGGGCTTATTTTAACTTAAAAAGGAAAAAAATAAGCTAACACAAATAATAAGCTACACCTAATAAGCTATGATAAACAGAAATAAGCAAGAAAAGATAAGCTGAGAGCACTTAAAAAGCTTGTTAAAACAGGCTTCTAAAGAAAACAATATACCAAACTAATTTATGTTTTTAAACTAGGAATTAAAAGCTAAAAAGCAATTGAAAATGACAAATAAGCTAGAAAAGATGATAAGCTAGACCTAATAAGCAAATAGGAACAAAATTAAGCAAAGATAATAGGCCATAAGCTCAGATAAGCAAATAAGCAAGTTGTCCAAAACTGTTAACCAAACAGTCAAAGTAGCACTTTCTAGCTTAATTTTAAGCTAGTTAAGCTATCCTTATGGCTTAGTAGCTTATATGAAAATCAAGCTTATCCTATGAGCTTCAAGAATCAGCAAACAAAAAGGAGTTTGAAAATCATATAAGCCATGAAAAAGGCTTATGAAAAAGGCTGATTGACTCAGTTTGTGCTGAGTTTTTCAAATTTTTAAAAAGACAAAATGGCTTATTGCAGGCCTAAATTTCAGATAGAAAAAGAGTTTTAAAAGCTAAAATAAGCTCAAACAGATGTACTCTATACTACAAACTAACTATGCTATCAATTACAAAACCTAAAACTAACCTTAACTAATCTAAAATTGAGGATGAAAAATGGGTTTTAAACTTTGAAATTAACACCTGAAAACTTTGACAGTTTTAACTCAAAACTCAAATGACAAAAGCTTACTTAAACCAAGTATATCCTACTGCATTTTGAATCAAAAATGAGCATGATAACAACACCTAAATGTCCTTAATCAAAATCTAAATAATTAAGCTAAACTATAAAGCTTAAAACCCACAGATTCAAACCATGTTTACTAGACACCTTAAAAATGAATTTTACATTTTGAAAACTTTTAAAAACAGATTAAAATGACTAAAAAGAGCTTGTTAAAGTTGGCAAAGTGACCCAAACCAGTTTTAAAACTCTTTTGACCCGTTTTCAGTTCTTATCCCAAACACCCCTTTAAGGTGGCATGAATCATTTTTAAACTAAATTCCACTGATTTAAGCTAAGTTCTTTAAAGACAGATAACCAATAATGAATATTAAGCAATATTAAGCAATAAGGACACAGAAATAAGCACTTAAAGTAAGCAAACAAAGATAAGCAGTTTTAAGCTAATTTAGACAGTTTGATATAAAAACATAAACAAAGGACATCTAAACAACAAGTAACATAAACAAGTAATAAACAGTAATAACAAGCATAAATAAGCAATAATCAGCAGTAAATAAGCACTACAATAAGCAAACAGTAAAATGAGCTAAAAACTTAAAAATGAGAACTTACAAATGCCTTTGCTTAAACAAGGCTTAACAATGCTCGAAAGAGCTTATCTACTAAGCTTCATCTTGTATTAAACAAGCTGGTAAGTCCATAAGCCCTTCCCAAACTAGCTTATCATCTATTTAATGTTGAGGTAATTTGGGGTGATGGTATGTGTTTAAATACCAGGGTTCTAAATAGCGCGCTATAGCGGCGCCATAACGTCGCCATAGCGCGAAGCGTGGCCTCCAAGTTACGAAATAGGTCAAGGCGTCATCTCTAGGCGATATAGAAATTGCTACTCATCTTCTAATCTTTATCAGGACCTTGATGAAACTATGATATGGTAAATTCTGAAAAAGAAATGTGTTGAATTTATCCGGGCATTCTAAAGCCCTAGTCAACACACTTTTTTCTCAAGAACTCATCTTGGAGATATTTAACATAAGCAAAACATCATGAGTTTTTTGTTTCTAATTCTATATTCCCATAATAAATAAATGTTTTTAACAAAACAACGAGATTTTTGTAATAATAGTAAGTGGGGGGAATGAGAATTAGAACGAACTTTCTTCTTATTTGTACAAAAAACATGCTACGATCTTAAAAGTGTCTTAAAGAAAAGGACCAAAACTAAAAAAAAATAGGCATGACATTGGTAAAAAATCACTAGTTAACATACCTAGCGCACAATAACCCCCCCTTGATACATATTTTGAGAATAAACCTATCACGTTCCAATTGCTACTAAAAATTCCACAAAATTATGATGTGCCGGTGGAAGTAGTTGACTTTAAGAATCTGGCCTGGTATATCACTCGAGACCGCAATGATGAAAACTATGATTTAGAATGGAGGAACAATGTTCAACAAATAAAATTCTAGGATAAAACCAAAATAGCCAACAAGTCGTAAAAATTAACTACTATACTGGATAGTTAATCCCCGTGAACCCATTGTTTACTCTCATTTTAAGTAAGATACCCTAAAAACAACCAATTTGAGCCATTCCTTTCTTTTTCACCCCATATTATATGTTATGATACACCTTTGCACCTTAGGCCCCGCCCCCCCTTATTATTTTCTACAACGTTTAGATAAGCCTATATTAATCAAGTTGCAAGTTGCTTTTCGTGTAAAGTTTAATAATTTTTTTTTTTTTTTTTTTATTTTTCCAGTGCAAAGTGAAATTTTTCTATCCTGTTAATGGTCGGAAATTGCACAATGCATAGGAAAAAATATGTAGCTCGTAATTTTTGCTGACTTTCACAATTATGAATCTATGTCCTAAGAATAAGTTGTTTACAAGGAAAATATTATCCCGTGAAATTATAATAGTGAAGACGTTGGATTAAACCGAAGATTAATGATGAAATAGCAAAAAAATAGAAAAAAGAAAAAAGAAAAGGAAGAAATATAGTCGGTTTCAAAAGAAGTTTTAACGAAGGAATTACTGTTACAGATCGTATTATTCTTTGATACGATACAAAAATCAACGATGAATAAGTCTTGTAAAAGTGGCCGTGATATCACACTTAATCTGAAAAAGAATGTAAAGAGCGGGATGTAAGGGAAGTTTACCGTTAATGGGAACCAACTTAGGTTGTCCTTTGTTCATTTCTATGATCGAGGCGATATGTCAATATTTGAGTCTGTATAATGGAACGGATTAGGGAAATTACTAGCAACCGCACCTTATTTTTGGCTTAATCTATTTGTATTTCTTGAAATTTGTTTAACACTCCATTTTACTTCCCTTGTCTTAGCAACTAACCTTAAAGATCCAACTCGAACGATGGACTTTTACGAGCATTGCAGGTGTAAATTTTCGTCGTTAGGCTATGTTTGCATGTCCTCAGCTGCTGTTGGATGACGACTTACTGTGAAAGTTAGAAGCTCCCTACCCTATACCGTTCTTCATCCTAATCGCTGGTTAAACACGAACAAGGATGTGATCGGATTGTATATGTCTATTTCGTCGTTACGGCCATGTATGTACGATGCAACTGCCTTGTTGGTGTGGTACTTTTGGTGAAAGACTGTTTGAATGATCAACCCTATAGCTTCTTAACCCAATTTATCTTTTGTACATGTTTTCTCTTAGCTTTAGCATTGAATATGTGTATTCCTTCCAGCTCATGATAGAAAACGTAATCACGACCAAGAAATTGAGCGTACCAATAAAATGTTCCACCTATAATATATAATGAGTGATCTGAGTGTTTTTCATTTCCATATTTCGTGAGGATCTTGGTTATGTACATGTGATTAGAACAAAACGATGCTTAAACGGAAAAATCCTTAACTTCGGTTGGGACACATTTTCAAAACTTTTCTAAAGTCTACTTGAGGACAAGTAGGATTCAAGTGGGGGGATATTTGATGACATCAAATAACGTCACTTTATTATATCATTTATCCCATCTGTTTTGCCCACTTTTATATAATTATTGCATGATTTGGTACTTAATTGCTTTAAAGTTGATAAATGCAGTAATTCAGGAGTTTTTTTGTGAAAACATGCTAAAAGGCGCATAATTTGGAGCTAAAATAAAGACATTTGAAGATTGTTGATCTCTCACTACATACGTCAAATCCAACAAAAGAATCTACGGCGTATCAGCGCCAAGACTTTACAAGAAAGCGTGTTTGACCAATTCCCAATACAGCATATCAGATTGTTTCCATACGCCGTATCCATGAAGATAACTATTAGAAGATACAGTAATAAAAGTAAATTGGGAATGATATTACTGATTGATTGAGAACGTAACACGCACTCTAAGGAATCTAGTCCTATACGCTGTATCGACCTAGCCAGATACGGCGTATCGAGTCATTTTCAGACACTATAAATAGAAGACTCTGGTATGTGCTTAATTACACATACCATTTTCCATTAAAACCATACTTAAATGACCAAAAACGTACCAAAAATACATTGTATTTGTATGTTTTGCATTTGTATGTGCAGGTAATGGATATCTAAGATAAAGGTACAAAAACTAAGCAAAAACTACAAAACTGAGCACGAGAAGGAAAGACCGTGAGAATTCAAAAGAACAAAGTCAAAAACAACAAAAAAAGTCAGAAGTCCAAAGTCAACCCCATTAAGTGGCCATTGTGAAAAAGCATCGAAAACCGAACTCGAAAACCTAAAAAATGTGTTCAAAATAGTGTGCCCACCCGTACCCACACTATGCCCCTGTTAGCCACTAAAAATGTTACCAAAAGAGCGCCCGACCTATACAAAAGCCCAAGTCCTCTTTTATAATAGCCGGCCCATGTCCCAAGCCCAAACAATAACCCATTTAACCACTTATAACACCTGTTAACACAACCCTCTTTTATCCCTTACACCGTTAGTCCTTTAAGGACTAACGGTGCAAAACAATTTATCAATCAAAAGGGCCAAAGATGCAAAGTGAAAGGATGATAGATGCTAAACAACCATATAAACTCAAGGACCAAACTTGCCATTTCCCTAACTTTTAAAAAATTACGCCAGTCACTGTACATCTTCGTCACACCAGACAAAACACTATTCCCCTTTCTTCTCCCCTTTGTCGACCAACTCCTCTACACACCTCACACCTTATCCCACCACACAAACCAGACAAATGAAACCTTGGCAATCCTTAACATTTCCATTTGTCCAAGGATTAAGACAAAAGATCAGGGGTAGAGATCATAGGACTTGGGCTCCAAGGTGATATTGTATGCCAAGATTTACTTTTTAATGCTCTAACACAACAAGCACAACTTAGTTCTCCTTACAGAAGAAACCCAAGACCTAGAACCTATCAATGATTCTAAGAATAAAAAATGACTCATAATAAAGCCTTAGTGCAGATGAGGTTTTTTTTTAACCTAGTATTAACATACAGCTTATATATTAATTGCTTTATAGCATATAGTTATTGTTTTCAAAAAAGCCTTGTACAAATATTTAAGTTAAATGAATAAAAAAGTATTTAATGTTTTATCCGATTTTAAGTATAAATGTGTTTTGAAGTATTAAAACTATTTTAAAACTCACAAAAAAGCTCTTTCTATATACATTCTTAAGCAATTTACTTTAAGTCCTTACAAACAATTCCATAGATTTGTTAGTGTTTAAATAGCTTAATTTTGCCAAAAATCAAGTCAAAAAGCTCAAATGGAAAGATAAGCCAAAAAGAAGTGCTTATATGGTTGTCACTTAACTTTCTTTGACAAGCTAGAGCTTGTAGAGTAAGCTCCTATATGAGCATAGTAAGCCGTTTAAGCAAGGGCTCTTGTAAGTTTCCATTTCTCAAACTTTAGCTTATTTACTGTAGCATAGCTTATTCTGCTTATCTCTACTTATTCTTGGCTTATTTATGCTTTTATATGATGTTTGTTGCTTATTACTTTTTTAGGACTAATTTGTGTTTCAAAATCCTTTCTGATTGTTGATTTAAGTAGCTTATAGGTCAAGCTTTAAGGGCATATAAGCCACTTAGCCATAAGGATCACTAACTAGCTTAAAATTAAGCTAGAAAGTGCCTTCTTGGCTGTTTGGCTAAATTTCTTGGCCAAAGAGCTTATCTGCTTATTTAAGCTTATTTTCTTTTTGTTTTTGCTTAATTTAGGTTTAGATCTGCTTATTAGGTTAGTTTTAATCAATCTTAGCTTATTTAGTTTTGGTTAAAGCTTATTTGAGCTTATTTGCATTTTAGTTCAAAATTTTTAAGTGTTAAAGCTTTTTTAGTGAATATGTCTAATTTAGCTTAGTGTAGCTTATCCTCTTTGCTTATTTTTGCTTGTTTGTGCTCATTAGGTTTAGTAGTTTAACTGTCCTGGCTTATTTGTGTCTTTTAATGCTTATTGAGTTTGTAAAATGCTAAAAAGTTAAGCCATTTAGACTAAAAGTAAAAATAGTAAATTTGTCAAGCTTTTGAGCTTATTTCTGAGCTTATTTGTAACTTTTTAAATATTTGTCTTCATTAAAGTTTGTTGTTTACAGCTTATTTATAAGTTGTGTATAAAATTTAAAAAAAAGCAAAAAGGGGAAGGTGGAAGTCCAAGGTGAGCAAGGCTCGAACCCTGGACCTCAACACCCTCAACCCTTAAAACACACACACTCTACCATTGCGCCCTTGGGACTTTTTCGTTATAGTCCCAAGTGGTTTGGTATTTAAGGGCATTTCAGCCTTTAAGCCATTCAGCCCTTTTGGGCTTATTTACGGCTTATTTATAAGCTGTTTGTCCAAGATTTTATTTTTCTTGCAATCTTCATGACTTAAAGTATTTTCTTGCATTTTTTCAGAATTTTCCAATATCGTTTAGTATTTTTTATATTTAATTTTTGTTAAAATCGTTTTTAATTCATAAAAAATTATAAAAAAGTCAAAAAAATCTAATTCTTTTTTAGGAAATTTTCTTTTATCATTTAGGACCTAGGAAAATTAGATTTGCTTTTGTAGGGGTAAAATTTTAGAATTTGAATTTTTAAAGAACGGGATTTGAATCCCGTTCTCGTTTTTTGTGTTTTTTAAGCTTAAATCACTTTCGTTTTTGGTCTAGTTTTCTTTGTTCTTACTTTTTAGTCACTTAGGACTTATAAAAGTCAAAAAGATCATTTTAGGATTTAATTTTGATAAATTAGGGTTTTAAGTCACGTTTTTAGGATTCCCGGTTGCGTTTTTAGTTTAAATTTGTGTTGCCTTAATTACTTTTAGTATAAATTACATTATTTTTCCCATAGACTTAGAAAACCAATCAAATTCTTTGTTCCATTCAAGCATCAAATATCAAACCGACAAACGACTTTCCATTGCATTCCTCGTTGGGGATAAACGACCCGGGAATCACGTACTTCCCGGTTTTCTACATTGAGATTTTTTGATAATTATCCTTATTATATATTTATAATTATTTATACTTATATATATTTAAAGGGATAGTTTCAAAATCTGTCAATTTTGGCGCCGCCGCCAGGGAGGCTTGCATACGATTGTTGTTGCGTTTGACGATTTGTGCTTCGAAGATCCTTCCTTGTGAAGTTATTTTCTTAAAAAATATAAAAAATACAAAAATATTTTTCATTTCTTTTTAGTATATATATATAAAACAAAGAAAAACCAAAAATATAAAAACATTGTCCATAAAAAGAAATAAAATTCACCATCAATATAATACTTTCAACTGAAGTATTATCATTAATAAGTTCCCGAACCAAAGATTCAAAAACTTGCCTTTTGTGTCACTTGCAAGGTACGGTTCACCTTTGAAAGATAAACAAACTCAAAGAGGGGTATAAGGAGGGTCGTTCCAACGAACTACGACCCTAAAGGAGAAGGTTTTTAATAGCTTCGCGCTTTCCTACTCCTCCGCTCCTTTGTGCGTTTTTCTTTTAGAGAGCTACCGTGAAGCTTGTTGATTATTAGGTTTAAGTTGTCTTATCTCATTGTCCGTTATTAAAATAAATCTTTGTGAATCAATTGTTGAAAAACCAAAAAAAAAAAGTGAGTCGTTCCAACGCGCGCTGTACGACCTTAAAGGAGAAAGGTTTTTATAGCTTATCTATCTATATCCTACCAAGCAGCACGCGTAGCCTCACTAGACTAGCGTGCTTGTTCAAGACTTCATTTTAGAGAGCTACCGAGAAGCTTTGTTGATTCTCACTTGGAGAGATCTGTCGAGTGATGATCCGAGATATCTTCTATCGACACGACCAATCTAGTCCTTACGTTCAGCGAGATAAGATAACTCGGATTGCGCGAGTAATTCACTGTGATGCGTCGTTCTCTGCTGCATTGAAGCGCCGAACACTACTACACATTACGTCATCCACTTTTCTCTCTATCTTTATATTTTTTAAAATGGGCAATGCGCACTCGTTCTCAATCCCGTAATTCTAACCGTCAACAACAACAAGTCCCACAGACTTTTGTTGAACCATTTGATCTTGAGGAACCTATTGATAATCCAGCTCCTCCCGTAGTTACGATAGTCGATAATCGTACTATGGCGCAATTGCTCGAAGCACCCACCGAGGGTTACGAGGATGCAATCGTTGTTCCCGAGATCACATCGGACAACTTTGAGCTTAAGCATGGTTTGCTTACTCTTGTTCAAAATAAACAATTTTTTGGACATGACAAAGAAGACCCTCATGCTCACATTCGATATTTCAACAAGATCACTTCTATGATGAAGTTTCCGAACGTCCCGAGTACGTCGGTTAAGCTTATGCTTCTCCTATTTTCCCTCGAGGGGGCCGCCCAGATTTGGCTTGAAAAAGAACCCCCTCTATCGATTCTTACATGGGATGATCTTGTTTCGAAATTTATAAGCGAATTTTTCCATCCCTCTAAAACAACAAACCTTTGAAATGAAATCACAAGATTTCAACAACGATTTGATGAAACTTTTTATGAGGCATGGGACCGATTCAATGATCTTCTTCGGTCATGCCCACATCATGGGTTTTCGGAATTACATCAACTTGATACATTCTATAATGCCTTGAACTCTAATGATCAAGATTTGTTTAATTCCGCCGCGGGTGGTAATTTTTTGGATGAAATGCCTCGAGATTGCCTAAGAATCATCGAGAGCAAATCCAAAGTTTGTAATTCACGAAACAAACCGGTTGTTGCCAAAGTGAGTACGAGCAATTCTACCCCCGGTATTTCTCTCAATGTTGCTGAACTTAAAGATATGGTTAAAACCTTACTTCTCGACAAGAAAAACCAATCCCAAGCTCCCGCTACCGTAAAAGTGGTCGAGGAAAGTTGTGTAACTTGCGGTGGTGCTCATTCTTACCGTAATTGTCCCGCCACTGATGGCAACGTTTATCGTGACAATATTCAAGCATACGCTTCACAATCCGCCGCGGTTAACTACAATCAAGGAAATACCGGTTGCCGACCCCCGATGGTTGCGAATCAAATTTGACCTCCTGGTTTTCCTCCCGTTCAACAAAACCAAGGAAATAGTCAAAACGGTTACAACCAAGACCAAATTTACCGACCCTAGGTTAATCAACCCTCAGCTTACCAAGCTTTGGCTCCTCCTCGGGTTCAGGGACACTCTCTAGTAATACCATTACTAACCAGAAGGAAGATTTGAAGGGTATTACCACCCGAAGCGGTGTTGCTTATCAAGGACCCACGATTCCTATTACTTCTTCTTCTCCTCCTAAAGTAGTGGAATGTGAAACCGAGGTGACAAAGGACACGGTACCTCCTACTAATAACGGAAGTACCAAAGATGTCCTACCTCCGGTTGTCCAAGTTCAACCTCAAGTACCAAATTCTGAGCCTGTTGTTGCTCCCGTTAGTGCTCCGATGCCTAA
>BQNB010099010.1:0-23160 GCA_026074375.1 Tanacetum coccineum
TTAACTAGACGTGTCGAGCAAAAGGGTTAACTAAGAATTCAATGTATCTTCGGTACGTACGTTTTAAGAAACCAACAGTAGACATTACATTATTATCGTATGAGTCCGGCCAATATAGTCCAAACAAACCAAAAAGCACAACTATAGTCTATATAACTATATATAGTTTTGGGGTGTACCTAATTATGTGGATTTAGGAGCTACCTCAAATTCCAGCCCATCTGATAGATTAATTAATTCCTTTCTAAACATCATTTCAGTTTCATGCAATTCTCATTTAATTAAATTTTAGTCCAATTCTCATTTAATTAAATTATAGTTTTGAACGAAACTATTCCTAGTCAATATCAACTACGCATCAACAGTGCAATGAGAAGACACATTTTCATTCTTAGTATTACTTAACCACACTACTATATCAATGTTCTAATGCAGCTTACACACATAAAACTAACGATTTATTTTTTTTTATTTTTTTTTAGAACGGCTTGTTAGTTGTTAGTGGTTCAGGTTCAGCAGTGACATCCAATCGAGGAGAGGATGTTTGGCTAGGGGAGGTCTTGAGTTCGAGTCCCACCCGTGAAATATGCACTTAGTTCTTATGAGCAATGGTATCCAAAGTGTTACTATGCATTGCAAGAAATCCTACAATTCACCTTCTATATATGTCTTTTTTTAACCACATCAACTTTTGAGTGTAGCAAAGTAGAGGTTTGAAATGGTAAGATTAAAAATATATTTCCGTATACTTACTCTAATTATAAATTTTAAAATGGTCACTTTGGGATAATTGTTGCACTGTTTCTATTGTGACGTCACGTTTAGTCTCAAGAGAGTTATGACGAGCTTGAGTTTGGCTCAAGGAGTTTATACCAAGTTCAGACTCGACACGATAGCTTTACATGCTTTAGGATTATATACTCGAAAAGAGCAAGAACAGTTATAAGTTAGAGTTTAGCTCAGTGTATATTCCACTTGATTTCTTGCCAACAATAAACAAGTTGGGGCTAATCTCACAATCTACTACATGACAAAAAGTTCGACTTGATTTCTCAATGATACACAGAAAACCCTTTTGATGTTTGATTACCAATCGAGGCCTGTGTTGGGGTACGTGGTTTTATCTATGTATAGGAGTTCCACATACATTGCGAACTTGCTTAAAAAGTTTCAAAACATATGACTTTTGCTTGAGGTACGTCCCGTCCCTTTAAGTTAAAAATAACACTAATGGATTAAAAGCAATGTTTTAAAACCCGGGTTGACCCGGCCGGTTCAACCGGTTGAGAGACCAGGCCGGATGTGATCGGATTTTTTGCTTGTATAAGAATGAGATTAAGCCGGTGATTTTTCGTTGACCCGGTTTAATAAACCCGACCGGGTCATGACTTTAAAAAAAAAAATAACCAATAACCTTTTTTTTTAATTAAAATCTCTTATACTCCGTATAAATTAGTATAAATTAAAGTGATGATTACTAATGTTAGTTAAAATACGATAAAACATTACATTTTTGATAGTATATTTACTTGATTTGAAAAGATAGTTAATAAAAATATACTTGAAGAAAACTCCTCTAAGTATAGTCTGTTAGGCAATAAAACTTAAAAATAGCAACAGTAAAGTCTGGATTGTAAAGTAAGATAATTTATGAGAATATACAACGCTACATATTAAAGATATTAAAAGAGGTTATAAATTAGTATTAGATTAAGAAAGAAAATACGACTTTGCATTAAATTAAAATGGGTAAAAGAAGAATGCATTGTGATGCCATTATTGTTATACACCATCACACGTCTCAAATTTTCATCTTTACTCCTCTCTACCACTTTTTTTAGCCTGTATCAAAGCAACACATAAAAGCAGATGATTTGAATGGTCTGTCTCCAAAGCTAGAGAGATTCATTGAGGGATTTGACGAAAGCCAAATAAGGAAAGATTTTACAGGTAGAAAATTAAAGTGTATGAATTGAAGTGAATGATTTCCTCAAACGGAAATATGGTGGTTGAGTTCCTCTATAAGTTCACATAAAACAAACACCATTTTCACACTAAACCTCCTTTCATCTTCAACACACACCATCAAAATGATGACATTCCAAGACCACGAGAGATCTCGAATCCAAAGAAACTTCCAGAACCAAGTTCGCAGCTTCATTGGCAATGCCATCAAAATGAACATTGCATACTTGTGTGTTTTTGGTTAATCATCTTTCGGGATATCAAGCTCCATAGTGTCAGCAAAATCACGGTCATCATATGGCCCATTTTTTACAATATTGCTTCCTGCATTAGCTTTATTGTTGCAGACGGCGCTTTGATGATCCCAAGCTGAGAACTGTTTACTGTGTGTACTAAGGGTCTGGTTGTCTAACTCTCTATTCTTATTATTTTCCGCACGCCAAGTTTGCGCCAATCAATGAAGGGTGTCAATCGGTGTGGCCTGTCATAGTAGTTGTAGCCATCGGTTCTTTCTGCGTTCCGATTAAACAACCCTCCCAACCTGCATCAACTTGCACTCCATTAGGCACATACCTGCCAACGGTGCAGGAGGAACGTTGCAAATGTAACGAACTATGTCCGATTTTGAAAATGCACTCATTTACTAAACTGCTAGAGGCTGATGGTGTTGAGTAGCTTGCTAATAACAATGTGTTCTTGTTTTCTTTCTCTTTATGAGATTAAATCAAACATGCATGTATGATCTTATTTTCTGTCTAAATAAAATGTTGTTGTTGTTTCTCTCATAGACATGTTCCTTATGTGGTTTGTGGATCGTGTGGTAAAGTGCACAAGTTATCTTTTCTTTGACTTAGGAATACAAGTACTCGCGTATCTCTAATCAAAACCTTATATCTTGAAATAGATTGAGTGAACAAGTTCGTGCTTCATTTATGTTTTGGGAGTTCATATGATCTTTTTGTTGTTCCGACCTAATTGTACTCACAGTCTTTCGGAGTTTGTAACCTTTTTCTGTTTTTTTTAATGAACATTACGTTGAGAAAAAGAAGGTGAAGGATTTTAGGAGAAACCGTGAATGAGCATTATCTTTGTTTCTAAAACTTATAAGTAAACAAATTTTGAGCTTTGGTAACAATTTGTATACGATGATATGAAAAAGGTTAGCTTGTAATTAGCCATTTGGTGTATGTAAATGAGCTCTTAGCCAGCATCCATGTTTTAGGAAAATTTTAGCAGACCACAATATTGTGCCCACTAACTTGGCCATCAAGACAACAATTAACCCAACTCTATGTGAAAACATTGAGCAACTAATTGTGTGAATTATTAGCATGTGTCATGGGTGCTCGTCTGATTTGTTCTACGTGTTTGCCGCTATCTTCATCTCTTATATAGCCGTTTTTATCAACTAACGATTGTTTGAACCTAGTAGTTGCAAGTTGCAAACCAACACGAGATCCATATTATTTAATAAGGCATGCGACATGACACCATTTGAGTACCTCGCTACATCATCCCTTGTGGCACCCTATACCCGGTGGCCGGAGTCTTATGTTACATTTTACATAGTATGAACATTTATCCATGATATATTACCTAATTGAACGTACTTGCCTCAATTTTCAAGCTTTAAAAAAGAACGTTTTCTCTTTAAATATGATGACTACTAGTCAGAAAAGTATTGAAGTAACTAATGACTGAGTTTTATTAGCAAATTCGTTTATATTGGACATGTTATTATCTCCAGTATAACAGTAATTTTTATAAGTCAAGTTAATCTCAATGAAACACTAATAATTCTTAAATTATACACTTTTGTGATACACAAAAGTGGAGGAGTCTCAAGAGAGTTATGTGAGCTTGAGTTCGAGTCAATGAACTTATTCATGCATCTTTGACTGTCAAAAGCTTATTCCAACTCCTCGACCTTTTACCACAGACATACATCATTAATATGAAACCAACCCAAATCTTTCACCCTTTACTCATTTACTACTACTATCACCATTTTGTCATAAAATTCAAATAAAAGATTAGCCTGGCTTTCTCTAAAATGGATGTGTGTTCAGCCTCAAAAAATTCTGGCGTAATGCTAGCAAAAGTGACACCATAGTGGAAAGGTATGCTTTAATGAGAAGCAGATTGTGGTTGGCATTCCATGATGATTTCAAAGGTGTGTCTCCAAAGCTAGAGAGATTTATTGAGAGATTTGAGGAAAGCCAAATTGGGAAAGACTTTTGCAGGTAGGAATTAAAGTGTATGATCGAATCGAAGTGAAGGATTTCCTCAACCGGGAATATGGTGGTTGAGAGTTTCATTACTGCAAACACTCCATTCCTCTATAAGTTCACCTTCAAACTCATACCATATTCACACTAAACCTCCTTCATCTTCAACACACACCATCAAAATGATGACATTCCAAGAATACGAGAGAGATCAAATCCAAAGAAACTTTCAAAACAAAATTCGCCGTTTCATTGAGAATGCCATCAAAATGAACATTGCATATTTGTGTGTTTTTGGTTTAATCATCTTTCGGGATACCAAGCTCCATAGTGTCAACGAAATCACAGTCATATGGGCCGTTTTTTACAATATTGCTTCCTGCATTAGCTTTATTGTAGCGGGACGCCTTGATGTTCCCCAAGCTGAGAGACTTCTGTGTGTGGCTAGGGTCTGGTTGTCTTACCTCTATTTTTATTATTCCGCACCCAAGTTTGCGCCAGATCAATGAGGGTGTCATCGGAGTTTTTTGTCACGTTGTTGTTACCATTCTTCTGGGTTTGATTAAGCTCGACCACATGCATGCCATGAAATACAGACCTTCCAACAATGCCTGGATGAACATGCAAATGATAGATTGTAGCGAGTTTGCTAGACTTCTAGAGGTCGAGTGGGGAGGCTACTGATGGTGTTGAGTTGAGTGGCTTGCTAATAACAATGTGGCTTTTTTTATTTTTCTTTCCCTTTATGGGATTAAATCAAATATGTATGATCTTATTTTCTGTCTAAACAAATGTTGTTGTTGTTCTAATATTAGACTGTTAGGATAAGTTGTGGGTAGCGTTAGAAATTGAAATGTATAGTTCATGTGGTAAAGTTGAAGGTTAAATGGTAAATGGTGGTTTGTGGTGATTATTTTGGACGTAAAATCTCATATTGAGAGATTGAAACTTTCAGTTTTACAAATATTTATTTTGCATAAAAAATTTCGGACATACTGTTATATGCTAAATTAAATTGTTCTTAAATCTTAAACTAAATTTTTTGCTCAAGAAACTGTTTGCTTTACAAAACTACAAATGGAATTATCTAAACTGGTAGCTCTAATCAATCAAATCAATTAATTCTTCATACAAAATAGTTTAAACTAAAAGCAATCTTAATAAATCTATGAACAACACAAGCAGATGAACTGAGTCAGTAGGTAACATTTTCTAGAATTTGAAAATTTTCGCAGACTGCTATGTTAGCGACTTTCAACTGAATCTTTTTTACAGAAAAAGTTTGAAGGTTTAAATCGGGAATATAATTTACTAGTGAATATCAGTCATGAAACGCTATCGATTTGAGCTTTATTTAGGCCTGGAGTAGAAAGATGTTTTGAGGTAAATATTCATGTACATCTTCTACATCTGTAATGTCAATATCTTCGGGACACCAAGCCATTTGCTGATGGTGTATCACATTCTCCATTCCCAATTCTCTTCACCGTCATCATGGAGGATTCATGTTTGGATGCTTTCTCCGTTATGGTCCTTAAAGCTTGCCATCCTGCCTATTCAGAACCGTTAAGGGAATTTTTTAAATCGCAAGTCACAATTTTGAACTTGATGGAATAGTTGATTTAGAACAGTTTAGTTATCCCTTCCATCAGCCTTTTTTAGGATAAACCTCGAATTCATTAAAGGAAAAGGAGATAAAAAGGTCCTACACAATATTGCAACATTAATAAGCAAATTTTGAAACCTAATAAGATATGGCATTATGCAATCTCATCACAAACATTTGCTTGTCATGGGTTGAAATCTCTTTAATTATAGAGGATATGATAAATGTATAGTCATATAATAATGGTCTCAAGCATTTAGAATGGTGGAATTCCATCTTATAGTGTCACAGAGATGTGTGCAGGATCTCGTCGTCCCGTTATTTCTTTTAAATTATTTTGTACGTTTGAAGAACAATGATCATGCAGTAAAAAACACACATACCTACCTATGTTATCAATTAACGATTGTCTAGACCTAGTAGTTGCAAGTTGTAACCCAACATGAATTGAGTATTTCGTAAAAGCATGCAAAAAGATACATATATATGGGGTATATCGACAATGCACGGAGGAGTAACTGTTAAGAAACGTGAATTTAGACCAAAAAGCTGATAAAAACTATTGCATTTATAATTATATTGAGACAAAGAACCAAGGAAATATATAAAAGAGATATTCGTAGAGATATATAGTGCATGCATGGTCCATAGTGTGCTTAGAAAGATCGAGTACAACTTGTGGGGTGTAGTTCCCTTCTTGGGGGCAAGTGCCTTTGAAATGTGACATATATTTTTGCTAGATACGTGTCGGCATGTTACTCGCAGTTCATTTCGGTCATTGTTTTGAGCTATGGATTCCAAGTTGAGGGACAAGTACCCTTCCAGACCCCTTAAACTTAGGAGCACCTAGTTTCACAACAAGTTTTACTATATTTCAAGGCATAAATGTTGTCGATGGTGACAAAACGTCACGCTTTTAACTAGACGTAACGAACAAAAGGGTTAACTAAGAATTCAATGTATCTTCGGTACGTACCTTTTAAGAAACCAACACTAGACATTACATTATCATCGTATGTGTCCAATATAGTCCAAACAAACCAAAATGTATAAATATATATAGTCAATATGGTTGGTTAGGTTTAAAAGAATGAGTACACGTAAACTTGTAAAGCATATCTTGATTAGTTAAATGTTGATTTTATTTTTATTTTTCTACCTTAATTAATGCAATTAAGATAGCAATTGTGTTAGAAAACTTACCAGATTTAATGATAAACACAAGTTAGATACCTATCCATAACATTTATTGGTGTGTCATTTCAGCGACATCCCATCAACGCTCAAATAACATCCCAACTAAATCACTATCCTTAGCAAAAAAAACTATGAGTATCACAAAAAACTCGTCAACAATACCCCCACTCAACACAAATAACAAATAAAAAAATACCTAACGGTACCAGCCGGTAGATTGGCGAAGGGACAAACAGCGTGCCAATGGCGGGCGCTGCTGGTGTGGACTATAGTTTTGCGGTGTAGTAATGTGGATTTACTCCAATTCTAGCCATCTCAAATATTTATTCCTTTTTAAACTTCATTTCAGCTTCATGCTATTTCCTAGCTTGTGTCTTTGCCAAAAGCTTATTCCACACCCCCTTTTTTTTGAAAGGCAACAATATATAGAAAACACCAATAAAACTAAACAAACAAACGGCATTCCATCTCTCTAAGCAAGATGATTAGAGAGAAAAGAACCCGACAAAAAAAACAAAGTTTACAACAACCACAATTTGGATAAAAACAACAAACTATCTAAATCTGACCAAAAAGAAAAAAAGAGACCATGGACCATTGCTTGGACTTTAAAAAACTTGGAGACACCACATTCTTTAAATCTTGCAAGCTTTAATCAGATCCGAGCACCAATCTAACCATGACGAAATTGCTCCTCTAGATCTATAAGATATCCAAAAGAATGAAAAAACTTAAGCTTATCACAAATTGTAATGAGATTGGAGACTTTATTTTCAAAGACCCTCTTGTTTCGAGAACACCACACAAGGTATAACATCGACCAACACACCGCTTGCCAAATTGATTTTTCTTCCAAGTTGAGACTATTATTTCATTGTGGCTAATAATATATTGAATAGACCCAATATTGAAACGTCCCATCTTCCACCACTTAAAAACTTTATTCCAACCCTCCACAACCCTTGAACACTTTAAGAAGCAACGTTCCACCGTTTCTATTTCGTCTTCACAATGTGGACAAAGCATCGAATTTAGGTCCATACCAAGGTGATCAAGCCAAGTAAACAACGGAATTCTTCTTTTTTGTTGACGCCAAATAAAAATACATAATTTCATTAGGATGAGCTTATTCCACTTCGTCTCTTGTAATCCATTCGTCTTGTTTAGTATCTTGTCATCAATCATCTCTCTTAGTCTCTTAACCGTAAATATTCCATCGTCGTCATGTAACCACCTCCATGAATCAAGTTCTAACACATTTGAAACAAAGAAATTAATTAAATCCGTCAATTCAACAAGATCAACCGCCCACTACCTCTTAGATTTCTGGCCCAATCCTACTGCCAACCCCAAGACTCCAAATTTCCTAGGCTATATAGACACACCCCCTCTACACACCTTTATTAGCCCTATATCAAAACAAAACACGTACATGTCATTAATAAATAAAAGCAACTCAAATCTTTCACCCTCTAGTCATTTACTACTACTATCATCATTTTGTAACAAAATTATAATAAAAATCACCTTGGCTTTCTCTACAATGCATTTTGAATCTCTTTGGTTTTTGTAACAACAATAGATGTTCTCGACTTAATGTCAATTTGAACACTAAAAAGTTTGTTCTCTCAATGTAGGTAGTAATTACTTAAACCCATCTCACGACTTTATGGGTAATGCTTCACTACCTAGTTTTGGGTTATAGTAAACCAAAAGAATCTTTCATCTAAATGATATCGAGTACACAATGGTTTTTTTAACGGTAATATGTTTTTATAAGATTAAAACTAGCAAGATGGTAGGAATTACAACAAACCCGATCAACATTGACCACAGTGATCCTTACAAACTACAACAACCATAAAAACGACCCTTGATAACGACCCTAACTAAACAAAATCTCGACCTCAACGGCATAAATAACAACAGAGACTTTAAAATCTCTATCCAACGATCCTTGCATCGGCAATGGAGAAGATCTAGAAGTTTTTTAAAATTGGATGACACTCATTTAAAGTCAAACAAAAGGAAAATATTGCCTTTAGATTTTTCCAACACTAATAATGGTACTACCAAGACTCCAAAGTCTCTTTTTCGAAGCTTGCTAGGGTTACAAAACAAGGTGAAAGTTAAGGAAAATGAAATGTGAGATTAAAGAAGTTACTAGCTAGTAGCTCGTTACTTGGTTGGGATAATAGTTTGAGACATAAGTTGAAAATTGAAAAGCTTCTAGGTCATCATCATGACCAACATATGACTTCGAAAAGGTTTTCTAAAGATTCTTGTGAACAAGTATTTGCATTTTATGAAATCAAAAGGTTCGAAATGAGGTAATGAGAAGGTTACGTATCCGGAACAGTCGCCATTTTTGTTTTCTCCGAGGAAAAAGGAGAAACTGTCGGGAAAATCACCGTTTTTAAGGAAGTGATGAAACATGTGGTTAAGAGTAGGTCATCTTCGTCTAACGTTGTTAAGAATGTTCCATTAACGTCGTTAAGAATGTTCCACTAACGTCGTTAAGATAAGATGACTTGGCTTTGCAACAACATGATGGTATCCAAAGTGTTATGCTGCCTTATAATAAATCATACAATTCACCTTCTCAAGGTAATCTTAATATTCCTTAAGTTTCTAAATATGTTTTTTTAACCAGTATAACTTTCGAGTGTAGCCAAGTAAAAGGTTTGAAATGGTCACGATTCAATATATATTTTCGTATACTTGCTGTAAGTATAATTTTAAAAATGTTCACTTTTGGATAATCGTTGTACTGTTTCTATTATAATGTCATGTTTAGTCTCAAGAGAGTTATGTGATCTTGAGTTCGGCTCAAGGAACTCATACCAAGATCATTCTCGACACGATTGCTTTACGTGCTTTAGGATTATAAACTCGAAAAAAGTAATAACGCTTGATTTCTCAACCATACACAAACAACCCTTTTGATGATTGATCACCACTCGAGGCTTCTCTTGAGATGACTTTGTATATACATTGCGACCTTGCTTAAGTTTCAAAGCATATGGTAGTATGTTTTGCCGAAGATAACGAATTGAAGTGAAGGATGACAAGCTGTTTCTTTTCATTCATTATGGAGTTGCAGAAGCATGCATGGGTGGTTATCATTTATTGTAAGATATGATTTGATTAAACCCTGAGAGATTTAAGGAAAGATTTTGCAGGTAGAAAATTAAAGTGAAGGATTTCCTCAATCGAGAATATGCTGGTTGAGGGTTTCATTAATGCAAAACTTACACCATTGTTATTACTGTACTTCCTTCCTCTATAAGTTCATTAATGCAAAACTTACACCATTGTTATTACTGTACTTCCTTCCTCTATAAGTTCATTATTCTTCCGGGTCTGTTTAAGCAAAATAAATGGCAGTAAAACTGTAAAAGAGAAAATAAGGGCTGCGTTTGATGACTTGATTCTTTTTGTCACCATTGGTTGGAAAAATATTTACTTCGTACTACGTAATTATACTCGTATATATTTTTACGACCTACCTTTTAACTTTCACTGCTGACCTTCTGTTCATGAGTACACACATATATTTATGTACATTATACAGCCACAGATTAGTACACCTTCAATTTGCATACATATATATTGACTTGATTCATAATATATTTAACGTACTCGATATCTATCTAGTAAATGACAAAAGATATAAATTAGTCGGGCGGGGTTAGCTAAAAAGTTACCTTTTTCTGTAACAACAAACAGTGTTTGGATCAGGACTACAGATAAACTTCCCTGCTGATGGCGAAACCCTAATCCACAATCTCATCTAATCCCTAATCCACCATCTCATCTAAATCTTCATCCTTCCTCCATCCATCATCTAATCCCTAATCCACCATCTCATCCGTCTTCGAAACTTTAAACCACCATCCATCCATCATCTAATCAATCCTCACGAATCCTATCATTGAATCCATCCATCATCTAACCAATCATGGGAAAACAATTTAAATCTACGGATCACAACGGGTGGACTTGGATTACACAAAACAAAAACACAAAATCGATTGGACATCCCTATCAAAATGACATCAAGAAAGTTTCTACCTCCTTTTACGTGACGAACATGCCTCTAGCATTAACTTCGAAAGGACTTTGGAATGTGTGCGCCCCCTATGGCAGATTGGTTGATGCGTTCATTGCCAATAAACTATCTAAATGGGGTAAACGTTTTGGTTTTATCAGATTTATTGGCGTTAAGGATGCTAATGTATTCGTGAAAACCTTTTCTAACATTTGGATTGTTGTTATTACATTTTTATTACCCCTGCCATTAACCAACGCTCGAACCCTATAACTAATTCTAAACCTCAAACAACAAACCCGACTCAATCTTTTAACAACCCTTCCATTCAAAATGACTTCCCTATATTGAACACTAATGTCACTAAAAACACTATTCCAGCAACCAAAGCAGAGCAACCGAAACCAAACACCAACTCCTCTCACACCAATCCAAAATGCATCATCACTTTCAATAACCAAGACCTCATCAATGTGATTAATACAGACTCAATTCTCCTTGTGAAACTGAAAGATATTGACTCCATGAGCAACATGTACACCATATGTAGGAATGAAGGCTTTTCAGACTTGAACATCCATCATGTTGGTGGGTATTGGATTTGGATTCAATTCCCCTCATCCCCAGCTTGCTCCAAATTTTAAGAAAACAAAAGCCTTAAAAAGCTATACTCGGTAAAAAGAGCACCCTCATCTAACTTTATAGTAGATGAACGTATTCATTGGATTGAAATTAGTGGTCTACCTCTTTGTGCATGGGGCTCTAATGCGTATAAAATGATTCCATGCAGCTTTGTGAAATTTCTCTTCTTTGAAAAGGAAGACTTGAGTGCTTTGAGCTTGGGTAGGGTTTGTATCTCTTCTAAATCTCAAGGCTTAATTTATGAAAATGTTCAAGTTGAAATTAATAATGAGCTATTTGAGGCAACCGTTCAGGAAATTGGCTCTTGGTGTATCAAAATCATTGATGACTACATTGATCTCTCATCGAATGACAATATTAAGGATGTGGATACTTCATCTGAGTCCATTGATGACCATTCAGTTGACGATTTGGAATACATTCAAACCAATCTCAACAACATTGATAATCAAGTATCCGAACAAAAAATTATTAACAACGAGGAAAATAAACAAGGCAAAGAAGATATTCATTTGATAGTCCCTCATCAGCCACCAAAGGAAGAAGCTAATTATAAAGAGTCAAACCCTGAATGCAAGGCTGAATCTTCTGATTTAAGTCGACCCCTTGGTTTCGAGTTCATGAAAAAAAGTTCCTCTTCCTCTAGTAAATGCTCCACACCATTTGCTAGATTTAGGAAGAAAGATATCAAAGGTGTTTCTCTCATTCACGAGCTTAATCAAATTATTGATGTTTGAAACTCACTTGTTTATGATGTTAGAGGTTGTAAAAGAACTCTAAATAAAATGATCAATGGAATCGGGGTACACATGGTAGATAAATGAATATTTTGTCTATAAAGAGTTGTGAAACGAGGAAAAGAAGAAAATGCTTGTGGATCAAAGATCTTTGCATTAAACACAATGTGCATTTTCTAGGAGTCCAAGAATCAAAAATGACACATCTTGAGCTTTTTAGGCTCAAAACCATGTGAGGTGATTTTGCTTTTGATTATGTTTGCAGTATGGATCAGGGTCGTTCTGGTGGTCTCATCTCTATGTGGGACCCTAATTTTTTCTCAAAGGAGTCCATTTGGTGCGATGATTCTTTCATTATTATCAAAGGAAATTGGAAAAACGTAGTGGGAGATTGTTACATGGTGAATATTTATGGTCCTTAGGACCAGGTCTCTAAGCTCGCCTTATGGAATAGACTTCAAGACTTCATGCATCATCATAATGGCTCCTACATTATGTTTGGAGACATGAACGCTGTCAGGAATGAGGAAGAAAGGGTTGGTTCTATTTTTAATAACATTGAAGCTGATTATTTTAACTCTTTCATTGATGCTACAGGTTTGGTTGACCTCCCTATTAGAGGGCGTTGTTTTACTTGGATGAATAAAGCAGGTACTAAGCTCATTTTCTTATTTCAGAAGATGTGATTGATTTGCTCCTAGACATTCGTATTACTGCCCTTGATAGGATATGGTAGGATCACAACCCTATCCTCCTTCATGTTGACAAAATTGATTTTGGCCCCTCTCCGTTCAAATTGTATAATTTATGGCTCTTGAGAGATAGTTTTGACGATCTCATCAAATCCGAATGGGATTCGCTCGACTCCAATAATTCCGGATTCCCTATCAAATGTCATGAAAAGTTCCGTATTCTCAAAGCTAAGATTCAGCAATAGAACAACAACAACAAGATTATGGAGAGAAACAGAAAAGCTGCAGCTCTTGAGGAATTATCCTCCATTAAAAAGAAAATCGATGAGGGCTCTGCCTCGCCTTCTGACATTGAGAATCGCCTTAATATTCTTCATGAGCTCGAAATCATAGATAAGTTCGCTACGATGGATCTCATCCGAAAAGCTCGGGTCAAATGGGATATTGAAGGGGATGAAAACACTAAATTCTTTCATGGGTTAATCAATCAGAAAAGACAAAATCAGATGATCAATGGTATTATGGTTGAAGGCGATTGGATTACAGACCCCAGTTTGATCAAAAATGCTTTTTTCAATTTTACAAAGTCAAATTCCAAGCCCAAGACTCCCAGATTTCGTTCCCTGACCTTCCATATTCTCAAACCCTTAATAGCATGGATCGGGATTATCTTGAAAGACTGGTGACTCATGAGGAAATCAAGGAGGCCGTTTGGGATTGTGGTAGTAGTAAAGCTCCTGGCCCTAACGGATTTTCCTTTGCTTTTGTGAAAAAATATTAGGACATCATTAAGAAGGACCTGCACGATTTCATTAATTCCTTCTTTGCCTCATGTGATATGCCTTATGGAGCTAAATCCTCCTTCTTCACCCTCATTCCTAAAGTTAACAATCATACTCTCATCACTGATTTTCGTCCTATATCGCTCATTGGCATCCACTATAAGATCATTGCTAAGATTTTAGCAAACCGGTTATCTAAAGTGATTGATAAGATTGTTAGTAAAGAGCAATCAACATTCATTGCTGGACGTCAAATTTTTGACGGCCCTATCATTCTCAGTGAAATCATAGAATGGCACAAAAAAAGAAAAAAAACAGCTTCTCATTTTTAAAGTGGATTTTGAGAAAAAATTTGACTATATTAGCTAGAATTACTTAGATCATATTCTCGATAGTCTCGGATTTGGACTTAAATAGCGTTCTTGGATCAAAACCTGCCTTTCATCTTCAAGAGCCTCTATTCTTGTCAATGGTATCCCTACGTCTGAATTCTTTATCAATCGTGGCCTTAGACAAGGAGATCCCCTATCTCCCTTTCTCTTCATTCTTGTCATGGAAGGTCTTCATAATGCCTTCGCTGATATTGTGGGTAATGGTCTGATCAGTGGTATTAATATTAATAACTCATCTATCAATATTTCTCATCTTTTCTTTGCAGATGATGTGATAATTACTACTGGCTAGAACGCTAGAGATCTGGAAAACATCATTCGTATTATCCATGTTTTCTATCTTGCTTCACGGCTCAAGATTAACATCCACATATCTAATATCTACGGTATTGGGGTTAACGAGGATGAGGTTTATAATATGGCTAGTAACGCGGAATGTATTGCAGGTAATATCCCTTTTAATTATCTTGGTCTTCCTATTGGCTCCAACATGAAATCCATTGCCATCTGGAAGATGTTAATTGATCGTTTCCGCTCGAGACTCTCAACTTGGAAAGCCAGTCTCCTTTCTATAGGGGGTCGTCTGAACCTTATCAAGTCTGTGTTAGGAAGTCTCGGCATCTATTATCTCTCAATTTTTAGATCCCCTGAATCGGTCCTCAATGATTTGGAAAGAATTCGGTCTAACTTCTTTTGGGGAGGTAATCAAGATGGCAAGAAAATGGCATGGGTCAAGTGGCCTATTATCTTAAATTCTTATGATAATGGAGGTTTAAACATTGGTAGTCTTAAAGCTTTTAACCTTGCTCTTCTCCAAAAATGGTGCTGGAGGTTGTTCACTTCTCCAAATGATCTATAGGTTAAAGTCGTTAAAGCTTTTCATGATCATGAAGGTGGTTTTGATAATAATGGCTGCAGTTTCAAGAGTACATGGGCTAACATTGTTGGATCCTCAAACTTCCTTCACTCGAAAGGTATCATTTTGAATAATTCTTTTCGATTTAATGCTGGTTGTGGAACTCGTATTCATTTTTGGAAAGATATATGGGTTGGCGAGGCCCCTCTCTCTATCAGGTACAATCGTCTTTACCGCCTTGATCAAGACAAAGATTGTCTCATCATCGACCGTATCATTAATGGACAATGGCATTGGAATTGGTCCAGGACCAATATTGGTGTTCGAAATCTTGCTTTTTTCGCGACATGCTGAACGAGATTGGCCAACTCAATATTATAGCTAGCGAAGACACATGTGTTTGGAATGTTGGCCCAAATGGTACTTTCACGGTAAAGGATGCTCGTAATATTATCGACCAAAAGACTCTTCCTTCTCTTTCTTCTACTTCTTGGGACAAAGTCATTCCCCGCAAGGTTAATATTTTTATGTGGAGATTGTCTTTGGATCGACTTCCTTACAGGTTGAATCTCTTTTTGCGTGGAATGGATATTCCGGCTATTTCTTGTTCCTCTTGCAATGCTAACGTTGAATCTGCCAATCATATTTTTTTTAAATGCATTATTGCTTCTGATTTATGGAAGCTCGTGTATAGATGGTGCAAAATTCCCTTTGTCCAAGCTTTATCTTTTGAGGCATTTAAAGATTGGTTATCCTCTTGGCATGCTCTTAAAGAAAAGAAACACAGGCTTTTCATCATTTCTACCTCGATTTTTTGGTGGCTTTGGAGATTCTGAAATAGTGTTACTTTTAACTCTCAACCGTTGAGGAAAAGTGACATTTTTGATTATGTTCGTTCTACTTCGTTTTCTTGGCTCCATAACAGAGGCAATTTGATTTTATCCTGGACGGATTGGCTCCCTCTAATGACCGCTTGTTTGGACAATGGTTGAATGCTTTGTTTCAGAATGCTGCTTTCTTGTCTCACCTTCTTTCTCTAGGCTTATTTGGGGTTTCTTCAAAAACCACCTCGGAGTGAAAACTGGTGGCTCGGCCTCCGTGGTGGGGGGTTTTTTTCTTTTGGCGGAGTGAAAACCGATTGTTCGGCCTCCGTTTCAAAAGTTTTTTCATCTCTTTAGTTTCCCTCTCAGTTAAAGTCCCGGATTGCATCTTTATGCATTTATTTTTTGTATTTCATATGTACTTTTAAGTTTCTAGCTCCTTGCTAGACACTTTTTTTTTCAATATATTATCAGCCGTTAAAAAAAAGTTAAATTTTTCTAATAAGACTGAATATATCCAATTTTTGTGGAAACCTGACTTGTAGTTATTTGGTTGTGCGAAACCCGACCTGAAATAGATTTTCAAAGTTATATATGGTTGGAAAGTTGTAAGTTGTGATTCTATCTTGTATTGTTGTATGAGGTACGGTCCGATTGTAACTTAAAATCAACGGTTACATAATTTGTAGCTAGGAACTATTGATTTAAACACGTTAAGTTTTTTTTTTTTTTTTTTCTTTTTTAATTTTTTCATCTTAAAGACCCCTTAAACTTTTAGGAGCACCTTGTTTAACAAGTTTTACTAGCATATTGCAAGGCATAAATGCTATCAATTGTACTTCCTGCCATTGTAGGATGATGACGAAACGTCACGCTCTTAACAAGACGCATCTAGCAAAAGGGTTAACTAAGGGGGTGTTTGTTTCGGCTTATATGTGAGCTTATGAGCTTATTTGATTTCGGCTTATATTCCATAAGCCCCAATTTTCTGGCTTATTTTGAGATTTATGGGCTTATATTTCATAAGTCGAAACAAACACCACCTAAGACTTAGGGGCTTATATAAGTTTATCGTATCGTGATAAACTTATATAAGCTCACAAGTCTCAAAATAAGCCGGAAAATTAGGACTTATGTTATATAAGCCGAAATCAAATAAGTTCATAAGCCCAAACAAACACCCCCTAAGAATTCAATGTATCTTCAATATGTACCTTTTAACAAACCAAGAGTAGACATTACATTATCATCGAATGTGTCTGATATAGTCCAAACAAACCAAGAAGCACAACTATAGTCAATATGGTTGGTTGGGTTTTATTTTACTTTTAAAGCATATTTTGATGAGTAGAAATGTTGATTATACATTTTTTTTACCTTAATGCATTTAAGATGGCAATTGTCTTGGAAAAGTTACTACTAGATTTAATGATAATCACAAGTTAGGGTAGTAACTATCTGTTTTAAGAAATAAAGAATTACTATATATTGGAATTAAGAAACTCTATTAGTAATGTGGATTATAGTTTTGGGGTGTATTATGTGGAATTTACATTACAAACAAATTCAAAAGAATATTTCATCCAAAGAATATAAAAAATTTTGCTCATCAATACTCGGCTTTAGCAACAAGAAGGTACACATGTCAACAGTTTGTGTTGAATTTTTAGACTTTGTATTTTTTGGCCACTTTTTGTAGGATTATGACCAATGTATATAAGGGGGTAGCTACTCACAAATATTTATATGTATGTATGAAATTGCAAAACATTTTTTTTTAAAGTTACCTAGTTAAACAAAAAGTAAAAAAAAAAAAATATGGGCCGGCCCAAAGTGGGGGCCCAATGGGCCGAGTACTGTAGCATATCGGGGGAAACGACGTCGTTTCCGGAGAAAATTGAGTATATTTATAATTTTGGAGCTATCTATTAAACGCAAAGTGATTCGCTCTATTCATATTTGGTCCCAGATATCTTATATGCCCAATACATTAGATGGCCCTGGCCCCTGTGTATATGAACTTATAAACCCCAAATTTGGATTGACTTTCTATACACGCCCAATACATTAGATGGCCCTGCCCCTGTGTATATGAACTTATAAACCCCAAATTTGGATTGACTTTCTATACACGTCATTACACGATTAATTTTGATTTATTCTTTTTGAACGGCAAATTTTTACAACTTACATTGTCTGTCTCACAAATAATATCTCACTTGTCTCCAATAAGGTTTGAACCCATAACCTCTAAGTTGATGGACCACTCATATACCGCAAAGCGAAGAGGCCTCCGGGGAAAGACGAGCCGCGGCCTAACCAGAGAATCTACTTGACATTTTTTCTGAACATTTCAAGATGTATCATTAGTGATAACATTATGTGACTGAGTAGTAGTAAGTCATTTGGTAGTGCATTAATTGTTTACTTTTTTTTAACGGCATTTTATATAAAAACTAGCAAGGAGTTAGGAAAAGATTACAAAATAATAGAACTAGGATTTTTCATCCAAGTGTTCCAATCAAAATTTGAGCTACAACGAGTAGAGCACCAATGAAAAGACAAGCGAACAATATCGTCAAAAAGGAGATCTAAACGAGGGAAGTTGATCCCAAATAAAACTTGATTGCGAAACTTCCAAATAACCCACAAGAAAGGTAACAAACGCCTTCAAACACATCCTTGAGCCGCTTGGAAACTCTGAGATTTTTGAACCAAAGAAGGTTATTAGAAAAACCGGTTTTTTTAAAACCGGTTTTCTAAAAACCGGAAACCGGTTTTAACTGATTTTTTTGCACCTCTAATGGTAGCTACAGTGCTACACTGCTGGGCCAAAAAAAAGCCCAAAAATTTTAGCCCAAATATTTGGGCCGACACAATTAGTTTTTTTTTTTAAATTTTGTTGGCACAAAATAGGGAGGAAAAAAATGTTACAAAAGTACCGACGCATTCAGATAAAAAAATACCCGCGGTAACATTTCCGAATTGACTTAAACAGTGTCATTTTACACCATGAGACCAAAAAAATAAATTCGCAAAAAAATAAAAAATAATAAAATAAAAAAATTAAAAAAAAAAAATTAACGCCACGCAACAACGCGTAAGACCATAAAAAAACTACTAAACACGATACTGAAAAAGTAAACCCGCACTATTAAATATGAGACCGACAAAATAAACTCGCACAAAATTAAAGGAAAAAAAAAGAATTAATGACACGCAACAACGCGCGAAAAATTAACGCCCTACAGTAACGCGCAGGAAAAAATAAACTTACACTATTAAACATAAAAAAACCGCGCGAAAAAACAAAAAAAAATAAATAAAAAAAAAATAAAAAAAATTAACGCCCCGCAATAACGCGCGAAAAATTAACGCCCGCAGCAACGCGCGGATATCTTTGCTTGTTTATATATATTACAAGGAGCATGTTGTGGGCTCAAGAGCATCTTGTGGGCTTAATGGCCCAGTAAAAAATAGCCCAAAACCTTTAAAAAACTTAGGCCATCTGACCCATTTCAAAGATTAGTAAAAAAAAATTACAAAAAAGGCCCCTCAAGTTTTTATTATTTACGACTTTTTTACATAAAATTTTTAAATAAAAATTATACCGACAGAAATGCCCCTGGATTACAAATAAAATGAGCCCAATATTGATATGTTCCAAACGTGAGTACAATTTTATAAAAAATGTTGAAGTTTAATATACGTTTTTAAAAAGAAAAAACATATAAAAACTTTCAACACACATTCTACAATATACTATGGAGCATATTTTAATTTTGTTCTTTTGTGCATTCTGGACCAACAGCCTATATCCGGCCATATATCATGACTATTTGTTGGGCTTATACCCTTTTTTACTTAATTATCCACATGTTACTCACACAAAATATTTAAAAAAGTGGTACACTGTTTTGTATCAAAAAAAATTTACAAAAATGGCCTTCAAATTCTCACTAATTACGACTTTTTAATACAACAAGTTTTCTTTATCAATATGTAGCAAATATGTGGCGCACTTATAATGAAAAATACAAGCCTTTAAATTACGACCAAAACGAGTCTAATATTGATACGCTTTAAACGTGCGTACGGTTTTATAAAAAATATTAAAGTTCAATACACGTTCTTATAAAAAATATATATAAAAATTTATGATACTCTTTCTTTAAAGTTTCATAAACGGTACTGCCCCCGCTACAACGCGCGAGTTAAATTCTAACTCGTTTTATTCCAAACAGCACTATAAGATAAAAAACGTAATAGTGGCCCAAATAGGTGGAAATTAGGATTATTTGTTTGGTTAAAAAAATTTCTTCAAAGTTATGTTATGAGAAAAAAAACTTACTTTCAACAGTGATTATTGTTCATTTCTTTAGTTTTTTTTTAACGGCGATTTATTAAAACACTAGCAAGGAGCTAGATCAAACAAGAACAATATAAGGGTTCTTAAGCCAATCGTCCCACTTGAACGACGCTTTACATCTGAATTTACACAAATAAAAAGAACTAGAAACTAAATTATCAAATATCAGCGCCTTTTCAGGGATCTTTTTATCAAACAGAAGCTTGTTGCGAAAGTTCCACATATACCACCACAAACCATAGTATACACCCTCAAGAACGCCTTTGAGTTTGGATTGAATCCGAATAGAAACCAACCAAACTTGCCATTCTCGTAGAAGAATTCCTTCCGAAAACAGTTCATATTCCACCAAGAAGGATATCTTAACGCATAATCTTCTCACTAACAATGCATTGAAAGAAAATATGGGTTTGTCGAAGATTTCACACCGGCATTACAAATGACAAACAATCGAAATCAATATTCCATTCCACGACGAGAGATATTAAAACCGTTGGGACGCGTTAGATTTGAATTTTCAGCTATGATATTCACCTTAGATATTGCACGGATTAACCCACCTAGTCGTTCAAACTGAACATCCTTAAACCGATTCCCTTAATCTCCTTCGCAATTGAAGCCACTGATAAAAGACCCCATCACTTTCTAACGTCCAAACGAACGATCTTCGCTAAGGCACGAGAGTAGTCATCCGAAAAAAAAATTCCCTTGAAATCTCAGCCAAAGAGTTAAGTTGTATCTCTTCAATTCCACTTCTCGCTTTTCTTCGAAATGAGTTATCTAAACTTGACGCATTCAATTTCGAACTAACAGTAGCATTCTTATTCAACTCAAGAGCGAACATATGTGGGAACAGCTCTTTGATGACACCGCCTTCATACTAATTGTCGACCCAGAACCGCGTGTTCTCCCCATTCCTCAGCTTCAATCGGATGTAATCTGCAACATTAATACCCCAACCTTGTAACACCCTTACTTCGTGAACTATCGATGTCCAGCAGGTTCGAACTCCACTAGAAACATCCTTGTTCAAATTCCCGTCCTCCCCATAAATAGCCTTAATCACTTTAGTTGTCGACAATTTTATCCATTTTTACTATTCATTATTGATTTCTTAGTTGTCAGACCAATAGAAGTTTTTACTCTTCAGTCTACATATACATTGATTGTTTGTAACTCATAAACACAGGTAAGACCTCCATATGTTTGTTTTGTGTGAAATTGTTGTAGTCCACGACACATAGACTCACAGAAAATAGTTTATCATTCATCGCCCGATCAACCAAACTTCTGTGATTTTTTGTCTATTACTGAAGCATTTGGAAACCTAAAAAGTGATTTCTAGTTGTTGAAATTGGTACTTGGTTTAACTTTTGAATGCTTTCAGTTGCTATGACGTCCAACATTCATAATCATTGTTATTTATATTTGAGATTATAATATATTGCAGAAGCTCTAACTAGATGACTTCACATAATCTATCTCCCAAATAATATATATGATGTACTGCAAATATGTATTGATCTCTCATTTGTATACCTGTTATATATTGTACGAATTTGGTCAAAATCTTACATTTTTTTCTAGTGCCATTATGCTCATATATTCAGAATTCAATATATGATATGGCTGAGGTTGCATAAACGCGTTAAAAATCACATAAGAGTTTCATACAGCTAAGTACCTTGATATAATTTTTCTAACATAGCTAGATACAGCACAACAAACTAAGTGACTAAGGGGTGCATGACATCACTAAAAAACCTTTTAAACTAATTTTCCTTTTTCTTTTCTAGAGGCATCAATTAGCTAAAAATAATATTAGAAATTGAGTTAAACAATTTAAACAAACGAGAACTTATACAATAGGGTACGCGTGTGATTATATTTTCTAGCGATGACAAAGTTTATTCTATTAGTGGATAAATAGGCCCAAGCCCGGTTTGTGGGTTAAGGGTGTCTAGGGTTTCACCATTATAAATAATGGTCAATAATAAAATTATACCTACGGGTTTATTTAATGTCTAACAGGTATCAGAGACCAAATATTAACCCACTCCTCAATCAAACACATTAACCCTAACTCGTTCATAAAAAAAAGTATTGCTGCCGATGCAACAATCTAACAAGATGTAATCAGAGGAGTCAAGCAGACCAAGGCTTGGGATGCCGCCAACAAGAAGAAGTGGGCCTTAAGGGATTTTGTTTCAGTTTTCAAAATTAATTACGATGTCTTGGTTTTTGTCCGTCTTATCACATCTTCAAACTTTGGTTACATCGTTTATTAGAGTTATCTAGAGTTTAAAAAAAAGTTATAGTTGTTTTATTATTTGTTTTTTAGTCGACCGTTGGTAGCTTTGTTACCAGTTGACTAAAGTCGATCGTTGGTACGGTTTTGTCACCAGTCGTCTAAAGTCGATCGTTGGTACGGTTTTGTTACCAGTCAACTAAAGTCGATCGTTGGTACTGCTTTGTTATCAGTCGACTAAAATTGATCGTTGGTACGGTTTTGTTGTCAATCGGCTAAAGTTATGCTTTTATTACGTTAATGTTTTGTTTTTTCTTTTCTGGTGTACTACTCCAGTCCGAGCTTTCGCGATTTCGCTGCTCGAACTACGGGGGAATATTAGTGGATAAATAGGCTTAATCCCGGTTTGTGGGTTAAAGGTGTTAGGGTTTCACCATTATAAATAATGGTCAATACTAAAATTATACCTACAGGTTTTACATTGTCTAACATGGTATCAGAGCAGGTCCACGTAGCCACCTAGGTATGAGGATCAGACCCGCTCTGATACCATGTTAGACATTGAATAAACCCG